>PVIW01004988.1:0-117385 GCA_004026585.1 Noctilio leporinus | reverse complement strand
ACTCCAAGACAGTACAAGAGAATCAAAAAAGGCTGAATAAGACTGAAGAGGGGTTAAGAGAGCTGCAGGACAACATGAAACGTAACAACATCCGTATCATAGGGATACCAGAAGGAGAAGAGAAACAAGGAATGGAAAACCTGTTCAAAAAAGTCATGATAGAAAATTTCCCTAACATGATGAGTGAAAACATTAATCCGTTCAGGAAGCACAGAGGGTCCCAATGAGGATCAATCCAAACAGACCAACACCAAGGCACATTATTATTAAAATAGCGAATTTCAAAGACAAAGAGAGAATCCTAAAAGCATCAAGAGAGAAAAGACAAATAACATACAAAGGGGCTCCAAAAAGGCTATCAAATGATTATTCAACAGAAACAATTCAAGCCAGAAGGGAATGGCAAAAAGTATTTCAAGTAATGGTAAACAAAGGCCTACAACCAAGAATACTCTACCCAGCAAGGCTCTCATTCAAGATAGAAGAAGAAATAAGGAGCTTCCCAGACAAAAAAAGACTGAAAGAATACATCTCTACCAAACCAGCATTGCAAGAAATGCTAAAGGGTCTGCTCTAAAAATAAGTAAACAAATAAAATGAAGAAACAGAGAAAGCCAAAGAGGAATACAGACACAAATGGAGAAAACGGCAATGAATAAGTATCAATCAATAATAACCTTAAATGTAAATGGATTAAATGCACCAATCAAAAGACATAGGGTAGCCGAATGGATAAGACAACATGACCCACATATATGCTGTCTTCAAGAGACCCACCTCAGAACAAAAGATCGACACAGATTGAGAATGAAGGGATGGAAAAATATATATTAAGCAAATGGACATGAAAAAAAAGCTGGAGTAGCAATACTGATTTCAGATAAAATAGATTTTACAATGAAGGACATAAAAAGGGACAAAGATGGACATTTCATAATACTTAAGGGAACAATCCATCAAGAAGAAATAACTCTGATAAACATATAGGCACCCAACATAGGAGTTCCGAAATATATAAGGAAAATCTTGGAAGACTTTAAGAAAGACATAGACAGCAACACACTAATAGTAGGGGATTTTAATACCCCACTATCAACAATGGACAGATCTTCCAAACAAAAAATCCCCAGAGATGTTGTGGCATTTAACAACGCTCTAGAAGAAATGGACCTAACTGATGTATACAGAGTCTTTTACCCCAAAGAAACAAAGTACACATTCTTTTCAAATGCACATGGATCATTCTCCAAGAAAGACCACATGCTATGTCACAAGACAAGCCTCCACAAATACAGGAAAATGGAAATCATACAAAGTATCTTCTCAGATCACAATGGCTTGAAACTAGAAACCAAATTCAAGGGAAAAACCCAAAAATTCTCTAACTCATGGAGACTGAATAACATGCTCTTAAGCAATGAAGGGGTCAACAATGAGATCAAAGATGAAATCAAAAAGTTCCTGGAAACAAATGACAATGAACACACAACAGCCCAAAACCTATGGGATACAGCAAAGGCAGTTCTCAGGGGGGAAATTTATAGCAATACAGGCCTTCCAAAAAAGGTTACAAGAAGTTTATAAAACCGACCTAACCACAAAGCTGCAAGAACTAGAGGAGCAACAACAAACAAAGCCCAGAGCAAGTAGAAGGAAAGAAATCATCAAGATCAGAGCAGAATTAAATAACTCAGAAATTCAAACTACAATTTGAAGAATCGACAGGACCAGGAACTGGTTCTTTGAAAAAATAAACAAAATTGACAAGCCCTTATCCAGACTCATCAAGAAAAAGAGAGAGAGAACCCAAATAAATAGAATCAGAACTGAAAGAGGGGAAATCACAACTGATACCTCAGAAATACAAAAGATTGTAAGAAATTACTACAAACAACTATATGACAAAAAGTATGACAACCTGGATGAAATGGACACATTTCTGGAAAGGTATAACCTACCAAAACTGAACCCAGAAGAAGCAGAAAGCCTGAATAGGCCAATAACAACTAGTGAAATTAAAGAAGTCATCCAAAATCTCCCAAAGCACAAAAGCCCTGGACCACATGGCTACACAGGTGAATTTTACCAAACATTTCAAGAAGAACTAACTCCTATCCTCCTCAAACTATACCAAAAATTTCAGGAAGAGGGAAGACTCCCAAACTCGTTCTATGAGGCCAATATTATTCTAATCCCAAAACCAGGGCAAGATACAACTAAGAAAGAAAGCTACAGGCCAATATCTCTGATGAACATAGATGCTAAAATTCTCGACAAAATATTGGCCAATCAGATTCAGCAGTATATTACAAAGATCATACACCATGATCAAGTGGGCTTCATCCCAGGGATGCAAGGATGGTACAACATTCATAAATCAATCAATGTAATACACCGCATCAACAAATTGAAAGATAAAAACCATATGATCATATCAATAGATGCTGAAAAGGCATTTGATAAAGTGCAGCAACCATTTATGATCAAAACCCTCAGCAAAATGGGAATAGAGGGAGCATACCTCAACATCATAAAGGCCATCTATGAGAAACCTGAAGCCAACATCATACTTAATGGACAAAAACTGAAAGCTTTCCCCCTAAGATCAGGAACGAGACAAGGCTGTCCATTTTCTCCACTTCTATTCAACATTGTCTTGGAAATTTTAGCTATAGCCATCAGAGAAGAAAAAGGAATCAAAGGTATCCAAATTGGAAAGGAGGAAGTCAAACTGTCATTATTTGCAGATGATATGATAGTGTACATACAAAATCCGATTGGCTCCACCAAAAACTTACTCGACCTAATAAGCAAATTTAGCAAAAGAGCTGGGTATAAAGTCAATATCCAGAAATCAAAAGCATTTTTGTATACAACAATGAAACAACAGAAATAGAAGTGAAAAAACAGATCCTATTTATCATAGCAACAAGAAAAATAAAGTACCTAGGAATCAACTTAACTAAGGAGGTAAAAGACCTGTACTCAGAAAAGTACAGAACAATGAAGAAAGAAATCAAGGAAGACACAAATAAATGGAAGCATATACCATGTTCATGGATGGGAAGAATTAACATCATTAAAATGTCCATACTACCCAAAGCAATCTACATATTCAATGCAATCCCAATTAAAATACCAATGACAGACTTCACAGAAATAGAAAAAATACTTCAAAAGTTTATATGGAGCCAAAAATGCCCACGAATAGCCACTACAATCTTGAGAAAGAAGAACCAGGGAGGAGGAATCACAATACTGGACTTCAAACAATACTACAAGGCTACTGTCATCAAAACAGCATGGTACTGGCATAAGAATAGACATATAGATCAATGGAACAGAATAGAGAGCCCAGAAATTAACCCAGGACTCCATGGTCAACTAATAATTGACAAAGGGGGAAGGAACATCCAATGGAGTAAAAACAGTCTCTTCAACAAATGGTGTTGGGAGAACTGGTCAGCAACATGCATAAAGATAAAACTAGACCACCAACTTACACCATACACCAAAATAAACTCAAGATGGATAAAGGATTTAAACATAAGCAGTGCCACCATAAAGGTCCTAGAGAAAAATATAGGCAGTAAACTTTCGGATATCCTACGCAAAAATATGTTTACTGATACTTCACCAAGAGCAAAGGAAATCAAAGAACGAATCAACAAATGGGACTATATCAAATTGAAAAGTTTCTGTTCAGCTAAAGAAAGTATCAGCAAAATTCAAAGGGAACCAACTGTATGGGAAACCATAATTGCCAATGATACCTCAGACAAAGGGTCTGATCTCCAAAATATATAAAGAACTAATGCAACTCAACACCAGGGAGACAGACAGCCCAATTCAAAAATGGGCAAAGGACCTGAACAGACAACTCACTGAGGAAGATATACAAAGGGCCCAGAGGCATATGAAAGAATGCTCAACATCACTAGTCATCAGAGAGATGCAAATTAAAACTACATTAAGATACCACCTCACCCCTGTCAGAATGGCAATCATCAACAAATCAACAAACAACAAGTGTTGGCGAGGATGCGGGGCAAAGGGAACTCTCACACACTGTTGGTGAGAATGTAGGCTGGTGTAGCCACTGTGGAAAACAGTATGGGGTTTCCTTAAAAAACTAAAAATGGAACTGCCTTTTGATCCAGCAATTCCACTACTTGGACTATACCCAAAGAATCCTGAAACACCAATTCATAAGAACCTATGCACACCTATGTTCATAGCGGCACTATTTACAATAGCCAAGTGATGGAAACAGCCTAAGTGCCCATCAGTGGATGATTGGATCAAAAAACTTGGGTACATTTACACAATGGAATTCTACATAGCATAAAGAAAGAAGGAACTTGTACCCTTTGCAACAACATGAATGGAACTGGAGAGTATTATGCTTAGTGAAATAAGCCAGTCAGTGAAGGACAAATATCATATGATCTCACCCATTACAGGACAATAATGAGCAAAACTAACAAAAAGCAAAACAGAACCAAGTATATGAATACAAGGAATAGGCCTTCAGTGGTCAGGGGGAATGGGGTTGGGGGGAGGGGGGAGGCAGAGGCAAGGAAGGGGAGCAGCTTAGACAAGAACCTAGTATAAAGGAACCATGGACATGGACAACAGGTGGGATTGACTTAGAGGGGAATGGGTGGGTGGGGAGGGGGACAGAGGGGAGCAAAAAGGGGATGGATGTAATACAACAACAAAATTTTTAAAAAAGAAGAACTAGAGGAGAAACAACAAACAAAACCTAGAGCAAGTAGAAAGAAAGAAGGAAATAATCAAGATCAGAGCAGAATTGAATGATAGAGAGACTAAAAGATTTTATCTTAGAAAAGATAAAATCAACAAGTCTTTAGCCAGACTCATCAAGAAAAAAACGGAGGACCCAAATAAATAAAGTCAGAAACAAAAGAGGAGAAATTACAGCCAATATCACAGAAATATAAAGAGTTGTAAGAAATCACCATGAACAGCTATATGACAAGAAATTTGACAACCTGGTTGAAATGAACTAATTTATGGAAACATATAATCTTCCAAAACTATATCAAGAAGAATCAGAAAGCCTGAATAGGCTGATAATATCTAGTGAAATTGAAGTAGTAATCAAAATTCTCCTGGCACACAAAAGCCCTGAGCCAGACGGACACACAGGTGAATTTTATCAAACATTTAGGAAGAACTAACTCCCATCCTTTCAACCTATTCCAAAAGTCCAAGAAGAGGGGACTCCCAAACTCTTTCCATGAGGCCAGTATTATTCTAATGCTAAGACAAAACAAAGAAAGAAAACTACAGGCCATTATCTCAGATGAACATAGATGCTAAAATCCTCAACAAAATATTGGTCGACAGGATACAACAATGCATTAAACAGATCACACAACATCATCAAGTGGGATTCATCCCAGGGATGCAAGGATAATACAATATTGGCAAATCAAAAAATGTAATGCACCACATAAACAAAATGAAAGACAAAAACCTTATGATCATATCAATAGGTGCTGAGAAAGTATTTGATAAAGTACAACATCAATTTATGATAAAAAATGCTCAGCAAGATGAGAATAGAGGAAGCATACCTCAATATAATAAAGGTCATATATGAGAAACCTGCATCCAACATCATACTCAATGGGCAAAACTAAAAGCATTCCCCCTGAGATCAGAAACAAGACAAGGCTGTCCACACTCTCCACTTCTATTCAACATAGTTTTGGAAGTTCTAGCCATAGTGGTCAAATAAGAAAAAGGAATCAAAGGCATCCAAATTAGAAAGGAGGATGTAAAACTATCAATATTTGAAGATGACATGATAATGTACATAGAAAACCTTATAGACTCCACCAAAAAATGACTTGAAGTATTATGTGAATTTGGCAAAATAGCTGGATACAAAGTCAATATTCAGAAATCTAAGGCATTTTTGTACACCAGCAATGAAACATCCAAAACAGAAACTAGAAAAAAAGAGTTCCATTTACTACAGCAGAAAGAAAAAAGAAACTTCTACCTTTTGTGACAGCATGGATGGAACTGGAGAGTGTTATGCTTAGTGAAATAATCCAGACAGTGAAAGACAAATACCATATAATCTCACCCAATACAGGAAACTAATGAGCAAAACAAACAAATGAGCAAAATAGAACTATAGGCATGAAACAAGGAACAGATTGACAGTGACCAGAGAGGATAGGGGAAGGGGAGAATTGGGGAAAGAAGGGGATGAGTTTAGTTAAGGAACCAGTATAAACAACCTATGGACATGGACAACAAGGTGGAGAATGACTATGGGAGACAGGATGGGGTGGATGGGGCAGGAGATAGCAATGGGGGAAAAAGTGGGACAACTGTAATAGAATAACAATAAGTTTGTTTGTTTTTAATTTAAAATAAGCCAGGTCTGTAGCTGGAGGCAGGTGAAAGGCAACCATACATTGATGCTTCTCACCCTCTCTTTCTCTCTCCCTTTCCCTTTCTCTGAAAAATAATAAATAAAAAATATTTTTAAAATAAATAAATAAATAAATTGCAAATAAAATATGTTTGCTTTCTCTTCACAGGGACTGTTTTTATATCTGCTATTTTATACTCTTTCCCTAGTTCCATGTCTGGCACAAAGCAAGAGATCTACATATACATAAATGAGTCAATTAAAGAAGAGGGCCATCTCAAAATCATGAGAATTTATATTTTGCCACTTAATTGGTAGTGATTTTAAACAGAAAGCTATTTTTAATTCATTGCCATAAAATTGATCTTCTAGGAAGATATATATTGTTCACACTGTTTTCATGTACCCCCAGAATACCATCACATATATCTTCACAGATGTGTCCCTGAATTGAATAATATCTGACAGAATTTTAAAGAAATTATTATGTAAGGACTCATATATAACAACTCAAAACAAATACAAGGCCTTGAATGATAAAATATGACTTTTATTATATTTTAAAGGCCAATCTTCACTCTGACAGTTATCTACATGGGAACATTGACAGGGTATCCAAAATCCATAGTGGAAACCCAACATCCACTCATATAAATTTAAAGACTTACAGCAATTTATTCTCAGGCAATCTTTGATGTCACTATATTCATCTAATAATTTCACAATAGAAAAAAGGACCTATTAACACCATATTTCAATGAGCTTTGATTGGGCCTCAAGCTTTTATAGAGGTAGGAAATGGCTTTTGACACTAAGTGAAGCCCATGTTTTTCAGAAATAAAGGTATTGTCTTCTTTAGTAAAAATCTATCTGCCATACCAGAATGATCTTCTAAATCTTAGCACAAGCCTTAGCTGATAGTTCAGTGGATAGGTGCCAGCCTGCAAACCCAAAGGTTGCTGGTTCAATTCCCAAGCAGGGCACAAAACCACGTTGCAAGCCAGGTCTCCAGCCAATTCTGTAGCTGGAGGCAGGTGAAAGGTAGCCATACATTGATATTTCTCTCCCTCTCTGCCTCCCCTCCCTTCCCCTCTCTCTAAAAATACTAAAATCTTTTAAATAAATAAAGAAATCTTCCTTCAAAAACTTCAGTGATGACTCCCTTTATTTAACAAAGAAGTCCAAGCCTGTGGTACATGTTACAATAGAGTTCAGGAGCACATGTACAATGACCTGACTACCCAGAATTAATTGAACAGACTTTTACTTTTTTCATATCCTATGAAGTTCAGAAGTAAGTGAAGGACAGATGGAATGGCTCCAAGAGGCCAGAACAAGTAGAGTTCTTTTCATTTACTCACAAAAACTTTTGTCCTCACAGTTCTTGTGCCATGATTGCAAGATTGCTACTGTATCTCCATCCTTGCATCCACAATCCATACAGGACAGAGGGAAAGGAGGCTTCATGCTGCTCAGCATCTTTCTTGGTCCAGCCATGTCCTCACTGCTCACCAAGAACTAGTTCCTACATTTTCCTTTACCTACACCTTCATACCTCCACAAAACATCTTTACTCATGACGTTACTTCATATTACCTTGAGAAACATGAAGCAAGGATGAGAATATTTTGATAAACTTCCATCATCACATCTTCTCACCTATAAGCTTCAAGACTGAATACTTCTCTAAAACTGTGTCTGTGAATAATATTTCTTTCCATTTTACTCATTAAAGAATATTTCTCCGTCTCTTATTATTTCTAGTCATCAAATAAACATGCTGTCACCTCAGCCTTAGTTTATTTTAAATCAACCCTTTACTTTCATAACCTAACACCTTGAAGGAATGACTTATGTGTCATAACTGTTTTCAATGCTTCTATTCCCATTTTCTCTTGACCTCAACTAAACCAAATTTCAATTTCCACCATTCCACTAAAACTCTCATGCCAAGCCCACCAATGATCTTCACATCTCTAAATCCATGGTCAGGCCCTGGCTGCTAGCACAGTGGTTAAGAGGTAGCTTAACCAGGTTAAGTGGTTAAGGCGCCGGCCTGCGAACCCAAAGGTCACAGGTTCCATTCCCCAGCCAGGGCACATAACCAGGTTGCAAATCAGGTTTCTAGTCAGATCTGTGGCTGGAGGCAGGTGAAAAGCAACCATACATTGATATTGATGTTTCTCTCCCTCTCTGCCTCTCTCCTTTCCCCTCTTTCTAAAAATAATGAAATAAAACATCTTAAATAAATAAATAAATCCATGGTCATTTTCAGTTCTCTTTCAATTTCTACTACAACATTAATTTGAAATAGTTAATTTCTCTGTCTTTGAAACTTCTTTCACTTGACATCTTGAACAACCCACTCTTGGTTTTCTTTCTATCTCACTGGCTGCTCCTTCTTAATCTCTTTAGCTAATCTCCCTCCCTCACCAACTTGAACTCTTGACAGGGGAAAGCCCCAGGATTTAGCTTTGTATCTCTTCTCTTCTCCTGATTTTGACACCTTAGGTAAATAAATAAATAAATAAAAATCAACAAAAATTCTGTTTCTTCCAAATCTTTCCCTTTTGAATTTCTCAATTACTAATCATGACATCCTATCATTACGGTTAGACAAACTCTTGTAGGATTTTTAAAAACTCTTATGCTATTCTTATGCTCTATTTACAAATCCCTTATTTAAAAATAGAATGTAACTAAACTTTGACCCTTTTGCCTCCACCTTGCCTGCCACCACCCTTGTATGAGCCTCTAACATGTTTCACCTGTATGACTAATAACCACATAACCTGCCACTATGTTTTCAACCTTGACGGTAGAGGTTACTGTCAACAGAATAGCCAGAGAAAACCTGTTAAAAGCCATGTCAGAGCTTGTCATTTCTCCGCTCAAAAATTTTAATGGTTTCTAATCTCATACAAAGTGAAATATATATAGGATTCTAGAGCATCTATGCTCTGAATGCCTCTCTGACCCTCTTTTTAAACTATTTTTGATTTTCCATAAACACACAAGGCACATTCCTGACTCAGGATATCAAGTACTTCCCATTATTTCTGCCTGAAATTCTCTCCTCTCAGAAATCAATAGTGATTGCTTCCTCACCTCTACATTTTTGCTCTATTTGAAATAAAACACTTCCTACTTGTTTTTCACCGTAGTACTTACATAACATACCCTATATTTTACATGTTTTTGTTGTATTGAATGTCCTCCCTTTGCCACATTAGAGTTGAGCTCATCCAGATTTGAGATTGTGTCTGTTTTACTTTGTTTTGTTTTTCTATTATTGTGTCTCCAGTACCTACAATAGTGCCTGATTTAGAACAGATACTGACAAATAGATACTAAATTAAATAATACCCCTCAGTAATCTTAGAAATTGAGTGCATCATTGATTTAAGAAAATTGGGGTTTCATTTGTAACGAAATGGTTTGCAATATATACTGTGTATGAAGTCAACAGAGTCTTTTTTTACACGTAATCTTCTAAGAAAAGCCCACACTTAAATGGTTTATCTCTTCATTTACACAATAGAATTATTTAGCAGTATCAGGCAACTGGCCTTTCTTCAAGCACAACATGCAATTTTTAAAATATTTCTGCATTTTTGCTCATTTTCTTCTTTCTAGAAATTCACTCTCCGTGTCTTTACTGAGAGAAATCTTTGAAATTGCATGAGCTGACATACTCCACTCCCCTTTCTGAGGAACTAATATTGAAACGTGAAGATCCAATTCAAGTATCATTTCATCTGGACAGCCTGCCCATTCTTTCTGTGGATGTCAATGAAACTCCCATTTATATGCTTACTGTGTCCATAGTGCTATATCTGTTATTCCTGACTTCTTAACTACCAGATAGTAAGCTTAATAAATACAAGAACTCCTTACTTATTAACTTTAAGTTTTTTCCTAAACTGGAATTTGTTGTATAAATATCCTCATTTTTCCCAAATAAATATGTGAAAATAAATTTTGAAACAATAAATTTATAAGAAAAATATGTAACTTAGGGTTATTCCATCTATCATAGAGTTTAAATATAGAGTCTTCTTTCCAAGACTACTGAAGTCCTTCAAATCAGGAACAAACCATTAAAAAAAAAAAATTTCTCACTTCTCCCTCTTAGGTCCTCTCCATGTTTCCTTTGCTCTTTCCCCTTGGTTTATATGGTCACATTCACCTCCTCTACTGCACCACTTAAATCTTAGGCTCACAGCTAAGAGCTGAAAAGTAATATCATTCATTAGACAAAACTAGACTGCGATAATTTAGGTCCCACTAGGCTAAACCAATTATGGTTTGAAACAAAACTGAGTTAATGGAAGAGAGAGATAGTTGTCTCCAAACCGTTCAAACTGTACAATGTCTAGTACATAGTAATGTCAGTAAGTATTTGTTAAATAAGTGACTAATGACTAAATAAAATAATATAAAACAAGAAACAGAAACAAGTATATAGGGAAATTCAGAGTATGATAACATGGCACTTCAAGGCAAAATTCTTTGAATGGTGGTTTGAAGAACTGAGGAATTTTAAAAAGAAATATTTAAGTCAGTCTCATAATTTATGATTTAATTTACTCCATAAGATTAAAATTAAGGTAAACAATAAAATCTTGAAATTAAGTGAAAATAATAAGGGCATTTATATTGTCTTAATGCATTCTAGAAAAAAAAAAGTAACCAAAAAAAATTATTTCATTTCATTTTTATCAAATGTAGAAATATAGATACAAAATATAAAAGCAAATAAAATATAAAAATTTTATCACATTTTCTGCGGAATTGAAATTATCCTAAAACAAGATTTTTTTCTAAAAATGGAAAGAGTTTCACTAGCCTGAAAAAACTTGAGGGAAATAAAAGGCAATAAATTAGTGTGGAAGAGTGGTGGAATAAGCAAATTTTCCCAAACCATCAATTTTGCCATGTTATTTTCTAACTGCAATTACTTGCTTCAGTATTTTTAGCTTGTTTATTGCAGTAGTTCCACATGATGATGATGTTCTTAATCTTACAAATATTTCAGTTTTATCCTGTTATCTCTTGCTTGAACCTAGATACAAGAGCCATGTTTGACGTCTAACATGCAATAATTTGCTTATAAGTTTTAACAACATTTGGTTCTTTGTGTGAATGTCTTTTTGGGGGGAGCCCTAATTGTATTTTCAATCTATATAGTGTAAATACTATCATCATGGGTTCCCAAAGGAGGGAAGAGATGTGCACAACAGGCTTTCATGAAACAATTCAAATGAACACACCACTGAGCCACACCTTCCATCAATCTATATGCCTCACATGTTTAACCTCATCTTACTGTTTTGCAGAAACTCTCTACTTGAGCTAGATCAAACATCCTAACATGTTGACCTTGTTCCCTGTGTCCATGATGCTTCCCTCACTGGTACTGTCATGTCACCATCCTTCCATCTACTATATACTATCACTGTCCCATAACCATTCTAAGCTCTACTTAAATTCACCTTATGCCACATGATGAGGCTTCCTTTACTCCCCCATTTCTCAGTGATGTTGCCTTTTTCAGAACTCCTCTGGTTTATATTTCTTAAACACTTATGTCTTAGGCACTAAGGTCAGAGTCTTCATGCAGCAAACAAAACAACTACAGAAACTATGCCCATATAAAACATATTTTTGAGACATTAATCAAGTAATCACAGCAATAAGAAACTGACAAATGTTTAGATGGATGCTAAGAGAATGCCTCATAACAGATGACTTCATATCTTCTATGGGATCTTGTGTTCTGACACTATGTGGTGTACATATATCTTATTTCCTTATTTCTGCAAGTGTTTTGTGTTCAGACTGTATCAAGTTTAGAGTGTACAGCTGCTACATCTACATTGACTATGCTTTGTCTCAGCAGTATCTCTGTCTTCACTACATTTTTAGCAACAATGTTGGAGCTTTAAAAGAATGTCTTGATCTTACTTGACCTGATAACAACTGATGATACTTATAGGAGGGCAATGGATACTGTGGATTTAAAAGAATGTCCAGAGAAGAGGAGGCTGGGCAAGACTGACCCTCAGCAAAATGGGAATAGAGGGAGCACACCTCAACATAATAAATTCCATATTTGAGAAACCTGCATCCCATATCATATTCAATGGGCAAAATCTAAAAAGCTTTCCCCCTAAGATCAGGAAGAAGACAAAGCTGTCCACTTTCTCTATTTCTTTTTCTTTCTTTTTTTTTTTTTTTTTTACAGTATAAAATTTTTATATTTAGAATTAGCCAGCTGGACTCAGTTTAGATGATCCCAATTTTGTTGGCAACATCCAAAGCGTCGTAGTCTGGAGCCAGTCGAATGTATGCCTTCTTCTCTCCATCAGGCCTGATCAGGGTGTTGACCTTGGCAACATCAATGTCATAGAGCTTCTTCACAGCCTGCTTGATCTGGTGTTTGTTGGCCTTGACATCGACAATGAACACAAGTGTATTGTTGTCTTCTATCTTCTTCATGGCTGGCTCAGTAGTCAGGGGGAACTTGATGATAGCATAGTGATCAAGCTTGTTTCTCCGGGGGGTGCTCTTCCGAGGATATTTAGGTTGCCTCCAGAGGCGCAGTGTCTTAGGCCTCCAGAAAGTGGGTGATGTGCAGATCTTCTTTTTTTTTTTTTTTGTGGCTGTGGACACCTTTTAGCACTGCTTTCTTTGCCTTCAAAGCCTTTGCCTTAGCTTCGGCTTTGGGAGGGGCAGGGGCTTCCTTCTTCGCTTTCGGCGCCACCTTCGTGAAAAGCCACTTTCTCTATTTCTGTTCAACATTATTTTGCAAGTTCTAGCCATAGTTATCAGGCAAGAAAAAGGGATCAAAGGTATCTAAATTGGAAAGGAGGAAGTCAAACTGTCATTATTTGCAGACAATATGATAGTGTACATACCAAACCCAATAGACTTCACCAAAAACCTACTTGACCTAATAAGCAAATTTAGCAAAACAGCTGGATATAAAGTCAATATTCAAAAATCAAAAGCATTTTTGTATACCAACAATAAATATCAAAAGATAGAAGCTAGAAAACAAATCTCAGTTACCATAGCAACAAGAAAAATAAGGTAATTAGGAATCAACTTAACCAAGGTGGTGAAAGATCTGTACTCAGAAAATTACAGAACACTGAAAAAAGAAATTAAGGAAGATATAAATAAATGGAAGCATATACCATGTACATAGGTGGGAAGAATTGACATCATTAAAATGTCCATACTACCCAAAGCAATCCCAATTAAAATACCAATGACCTACTTCACAAAGATAGAAAAAATACTTCAAAAATTTATATGGAGCCAAAAATGACCATGAATAGGCACAGCAATCTTGAGAAAGAAGAAAAAGGTAGGAAGAATCACAATACTGGACATCAAACTATACTATAAGGCTACTGTAATCAAAACAATATGGCACTAGTATATGAATAGACATATAGGTCAATGGAACAGAATAGACAGCCCAGAAATAAACTCAGGACTCTATGGTCAATTAATATTTGACAAAGGGAGAAGGAACATAAATTGGAGTAAAAACAGTCTCTTCAACAGCGGTGTTGGGAGAACTGGACAGGGACATGCAAAAAAAATAAAGCTAGACCACCAACTTACACCATACACCAAAATAAACTCAACATGGATAAAGGACTGAAACATAGGCTGCGACACCATAAAAGTCCTAGAGGAAAACATAGGCAGTAAAATTTTAGATGTCTTACACAGAAATATTTTCACTGATACTTCTCCAAGGGCAAAGGAAATAAAGGAACAAATAAACAAATGGGACTACATCAAACTGAAAAGTTTCTGTTCAGCTAAAGAAAACACCAGCAAAATTCAAAGAGAACCAACTGTATGGGAAAACATATTTGCCAATGGTATCTCAGACAAGGGTTTGATATACAAAAAATATAAAGAACTAATGCAACTCAACACCAGGGAGACAGACAGCCCAATTGAAAAATGGGCAGAGGACCTGAACAGACAACTCTCTGAGGAGGACATATTAAGGATCCAAAGACATATGAAAGAATGCTCAACATCACTAGCCATCAGAGAAATGCAAATTAAAACCACAATAAGATACCACCTCATACCTGTCAGAATGGCATTCATCAACAAACAACAAGTGCTGGCGAGGATGTGGAGAAAAGGGAATCCTGGTGCATTGTTGGTGAGAATGTAGAATGGTACAACCACTTGGAAAATAGTATGGAATTTCCTCAAAAATTTAAAAATGGAACTGCCTTCTAATCCAGCAATTCCATTACTAGCATTATACCCAAAGAACCCTGAAACACCAATTCAAAAAAACCTATACACCCCTATGTTCATAGCAGCTCCATTTACAATAGCCAAGGGCTGGAAACAGCCTAAGTGCCCATCAGAGGATGAGTGAATCAAAAAAAAATCTTTGGTACATTTACACAATGGAATACTACAGAGCAGAAAGAAAGAAGGAACTCTTACCTTTTGACAACAGCATGGATGGAACTGGAGAGTATTATGCTTAGTGAAAAAATCCAGTCAGTGAAAGACAAATATCAAATGATCTCACCCAATACAGGAAACTAATGAACAAACAAACAAGCAAAACAGAACCAAAGACATGAATACAAGGAACAGACCTCTAGTGGGCAGAGGGGAAGGGAGAAGGGGGTAAAGAAGGGGAGCAGTTTAGTCAAGGAACTAGCATGGATGACCCATGGAAATGGACAACATGTGGGATTGACTTTGGGAGTGGGCATAGGAAGGGTAGGGAAGGGGAGATTGTTGGGGGGGGGATGAATGTAATACAATGACAATAAAATTAAACTAAAAAATAATAATAAAATAAAATAAAATAGATTGAACTGAGGCCAGAATAGAAAAACAGGGAATGATTGAGAATACAATCACACTAAACATAACTTCTTTGCCAAAAAAAATTCACTTTCAACAGAAAGATCCTGATAACATACAAAAGAGAGTTTTAAAAAATTAGTGTGAAAATATTGGGCTTCTTTTCTTCCTGTATTTTAAAAAATATTCATGATATTAAAATTTAGCTGATATATAATACTCTATTTTGAATAGATACATGAATATTACAGATGACATAACTGCAAATAGCTGAGTTATTTTTAAAGACCAATTCATATTAGATTTAACATACTCTAAGGCAGGTATTTTTTATGGGTGCATACAAAAATGGATGCCAGGGAAATGCAAGATGATGAGAAACATGAATAGTTTAGTATAAGATACCCAGGTAATTCTGACAGACTCATCATTTTGCCTCTGACCTCCCTTAACAAACACACACACACACACACACACACACACACACAAACACACAAAAAAGAAAATCTCATTGAGAATCACTTGAACACTGTCAGCAATCATCAAACTATGCCTTGGACACATCTGTCAATTTCATTCTTCCATACTTATATCAGCAACTTTGTTCAAACTACCATAACTATAAAAATAATTTTGTCCAGCACTAAATTAGCTTATTTTATAATTCTCTTCCCTGCAAAATGTTATGTCTACTACAAAAAAAAAATGTTTCCAATATAAAGTATATAAAACTTTAACATCTTTGTAATGAAGCAAATCCCTCTAGCATCTTTGATTTCCTTAATCACATAGAACTAAATTAAACATCACAACTGTCATTATTTTAATACCAAATCAAACTTTTATTTATAAAAACAAATACTGAATGTGAGTAGCACTCTAAGATGATCATAATTTTTTAACATCTGCTAAATCTTTCTTAGCTTTCATTTGTACACAGAACAAATTATTAGATTTCTGACACCAATGTCTCAGCAGTAATCATATTTTCCCTAATAACCTTCTTCTGTGTAATTAATACCTTAATATTTGGTTATCAAAACTTCAAGATTTTCCTGAATCCCTGAACAATTTAGTGATATACTACAAAGTTAGAATAAGCAATCCATGTGGGCTTAACACAAAGTCTCTTCTCCCTTGATGAGTATGAAAACATACCAACATTTATCCGATGCAGCATGAATTCTGTTTCTAAGATAGTAATAATTTGATTTCTATGAGTCTATCTTAATTACTTTTTTTAGTTTAAACTAATGGTTCTGAAATCTTAGCATACATCAAATTATATGTAAGGTTTATTAAAACACAGAGAGCTTGACCTCAACTTGAGATTCTGAATGAGTATACCTAGAATAGGACCCAAAAATTTGCTTTCCGACAAGGTTTTTAGGTGATGCGTACTTCTAGTCAAGGGACCATAGAATGCCATCCTAAGGTAACTTCTGCCATTAGCTTGCCAGCTGCATTTGATTAAATGATTTTTAAGGATAGTTCACAGCAATTACTAATTTTCACCTGAGAATTTTAATCTGTTTTTCAGTCTTCTTTCTACAGTCCTGATGAGAGGATATTGAAAAATATTCAACCCACTCATACATACAAACACATCAAGGACTTTAATATTTCAATAAAAGAAGAATCAATGTGTGCACAGCATATTGGTTAAAGGTTAACAGCCAGAGGAAAATCATCTATTTTTGGCAATAAAAAACTAAAATGCATAGTCATTTAAGAATTTTTAAATAATGATTTTAAAGAAAAATTTACCTACACAGAAAATGAAAATATTTATAAATGTTGGTCATGTATATTGTTAGAAATAAATAATAAATGAAATTATTATGATTAAGTACTCACTTGTATGATACCTACAAATACAATAAGGGCTTAAAATAAACAAAATAATGAGAACAAATTCATCTTCACAGAGTATCAGCCAAGCAACTGCCCATGGCTGTGAAGCTTCACTTCTCACTCCCCACCATGCCTCGAAGGAGCTTTATGAAAGTCAGGCCACCTCTCTTGAGATAACTATCCTCATCTGCAAAAGGAAGAACATTGAACTAGATGAGCTGTAACTTCATTCAAGCTCTGAAGTTTATAATTCACATAGCATTCTAACTAGCAAAATGTATTTCTTTTGCTTTTTATTTTTCTCTTTCAACAGAAGACTGTAATTAGTTTCAGATGAAAAGCAAATTTTAAAAAATGTATTACTCGGACCACATACCTTAGAAACAGAGATTCATTTCTGCAGTGAAATGATTGGTCCCAAAGTGAACCTTATAACAAAAACCAAACAAAAAATGTGTACATTTTCTTAACATTATTGCACACTGTAAGAATGATAGAGAATAAATGTACAATAATATTTTAAAACTCTGCATGAGTTATTATAGTTTCCAAACATTTATGGGAAACATTCTTTTCTTAGTAAACTATCAAACTCTATTTTAAAATATTGCCTTACTATTCCTTTCTCACTCTGAGTTTCTCTCTCCTGCTTACATGTACTATTTGTTTTCCTCCATTACATAAACTTCAAAATGATTATGCAGAAAGATTTAAACCAAAATTACAGTCAAAGTCTGATTACAACCCTAGGAAAAAGGGAAAAAAAACAATTGCTAAGTATAGATAACTAGGTGAACTTCAATAAAAGATGCTCTGCAGGAGTCAAATAAAATAGTTAGTTGTTGAGGATGTACTATCACCACTGTACAAGGTCTGTCCCAAAAGTATCCAATCAGTGTCAATCTAATTAAAAGCCTGCATGGCTGATATTTTCAGGATAGACATCATATACATATGTTAGATTATCTCAAAATAATATATTTAAATACTTTTTTATGAAAATTATTAAATTATTCTCGAATTTAAACACATAAATGAACATGTTTAATTTTTACTTTTGAAATAGCTTATCTATTTGTGAATGCTTTGCCAGAAATGATCACTACTGCTTCTCATCTAAAAAGTTTTCAAATCTAAATATTAGAGAACTTTTATTACATGATATTAAAATGTGCAAAATAGGTGACTTCAAAATACTCACCACACACTCTGGATTTGTAGCATGTAATGCCTGTTGGCCAGCATCATTATTGGAAGCAATAAACCTGGTTAAGAATTTAGCCTATTGTTATTATTAGGGAAAAAAATAAAACTTTCCATCTTAGACAAATCCCTCTCTACTTAGCATTAGATTTGCTATTGTGAACATTTTTACTATAAGAAAGAGTTTAGCTTTTGTGGAAAGTTAAAGATTTTTGAAGGAAGTTACACTTAATTGTTAACCTGGGTGGCCATTTACCGTAAGGCAAACACATTGGTGACCTGAAGGTCATTTTGCTGGCTATCTCCCATAGTAAAAATTGGGAAGTGTGGGGTTAATTGAAAAAAAAAAAAGTACTTAAATGAAGATTACATCATTCTGAATGCATTAAGATAAAAATATAATATTGATTTACTTTTATAGGTGAATGATGGATATTTCATAAATTATTTAAATAATCACCTTAGATTTTCATTGTTCTCTTTTAGCAATCATCATACTAGGAAGAGAAGTTTCAGCCATTTATTCTATTCTTCATTGAATGAAACAACCTCATGAGGCAGGTTTGTCTCTCTCTCCCTGTGTGAACCTCTGGCTAATCATGTAAAAAGAGTGTGTACTTCTTGGTAAAAAATGTAACAGGTAGAGACTCTGTCTGCTGTCTCCTACAAAAAATGTGCACCATGGCCAAATATTCCCATTATTCATATGGGGCAGCCCCTTCCCTTCAAAAGCTGCAATTACTTGGAAATCTATTTACAATAGTAGCAAAAAGCTGCTCTCCTGAATGATAAAATGCCATGTAACCATAAAAATCCTATCTTGGAAGATCACTTACTGATGGGAAAATTCCCAAAATATAAAATAAAAATGGCATGTGGCTAAATTTTATAAAGTATAATCCTAATTTCTTCTCCCAAGTGTATAAAAAAATAGAAGAAAATACATAAAAATGGTACATGTGATTTTCTTTGTTTATAGAATACAGTAGACTTTTAAAACTTTACCCATAATACTTTTTGAATTATTATTTTTAAAAACAGTAAGCATTTTTAAAATACCATGATAGAAAAAATGATCTCTGGAAAAATCAATGAAAGCAAAGGACAAGGTCTTACTCACCTAGGTTCATGTAGAATTTGAATCTGCCATGACCTTTTAGAGATCAGCAGAGGTTCTGAACAGGGAAGGAGTAACACTGTGCTAGGGACAAGTTTCAAAACTGAGAAATTATTTGGAAACACACACAGAAAAATAATGCAGAATAAGAAAGAAAAGCAGAAGAGGCAATACTGTCAAAGATATTCATTATGTCTTAGATATTAAGCTCATGTCACCAATTTAAATATTAATATAAATAAAAAGATGATGATACTAGGCACAAAGCAAATGGTTTAAATGATGATAAGAAGCTATTACTTGTAACAAGACAATGTTAAAACAACTTTTGAACAGAAGTATTATTTCTTTCTGACTTTCTTTGTTCTCAGAGCTCAGTAGCTTTCCCTTCTCCTAGCTTTCCAATTTATTTTAAAATTATGAAATGGAATTAAAGAGCCACTTAGTTACTCATCTTCTTTAGTCTGCCTATCTGCTAATGAATGTTATATGAGAAAAAAATAAAACTTCTTTCCAGACAAATAATTACCTAAAATATATTAATAATAAGAAATTCCCATTTTTAGGGTAGGATTTACTCCAAGTTTTGTGAAATATGATGACATACTCTTCACAATTAGAGGTAAAATACTTATATGTAATGTAGAATAGCACACCCACTTGTGAAGATGGCAAAATTATAATACTCCTAGCTCTATGCCCAGAATTAAAATTCAACAGAACTTTTTCAAAAATATACTTAATGAATTAAAATACATCCTCATCTCCTTACCAAAAGGAACAGTGGTAAATTAACATTAACAAAAAAATTAACAAAATAAATGGTCTAGATTATAATGAACTACATGATCAAAAGAAATAGATCCATGAAGATATGCCAAAATAGGCATTTATTAAATTTCTAAAGGTTATCAGGATGCATAAGCAAGTTCAGCCAAGGTTTATTATGAATGTACTATAGGATACATATTTAAAGTATTATGATTTAGGTTGTGGACTTGCTTCCTTTCACCCATCATCCTAGGAAGTGGAGTAAAAGATGTCTGCCAAATTAAAATCTAAACAGAGTTCAGGATTCTTGCATAAAGATACTATTGCCATAAATGAAAAAGTAAAACCATAAATGTGTTTGGGAAATTGAGCTTTTTTATTGAATTTATTGGAGTGACTTTGATTAATACAATTATATAGATTTTGGGTATACAAGTTTATAATAACATCACCTGTATATTGATGTGTGTTCAGCTCCCCAAATCAAGTCTCCTTTCATCACAAGCATATATTGGCTATTGAAAGGTAAAGGAAACTTTAAAAATCTAGGAATCTTGGGTATAGTGAGCAGTTACTACCCTTAAAATGGAGAGAGAACATCACAGAGAATGTCTTCCCCGTATCCAGGGCTGAGGTACAGACCTTATAGGACCATGCTGAGTGGCAGAGAATCTGCTGTGGTGCCTAGCCTAGCTGGCAGAACTTGCTGCAAATGTGTATTTTAACATGCCTTGAAAGCTGTTCACAGAGACATGCCCCTCAGTGTTAAACCACCCAAGTGGAAGCTGTTGGCTGCCAGGCCCTGCAGAGCTGGGACTAAGTGAAGCAACCTCACCCTGTAGGAATTGCAGAGGCCAAGAAATGAAGAAGCTGTCCATGCAATGGGATCCTGATGCTCCAACACTCCAAAACCAGGAAGCAAAGCCCTTCCCTCCTGCAGTATCCCTCTGTCCTGGGAACACCTAACATTGTGCCAGTTGGCAAAGGGTCCAGATCCACCTTTACAGACTGGGAAAATGGATGGATATGGAGCTGATAGGCAATAAGGAGACAAGGGGTACAGTCCAGTGCTTTAACCCTCAACTCCCACATGCTCCTGGCTGCATATACTATAACTCCCATACAACAACAAAACAACTTTATATCAATACATAACAATATATACTTATCCTTCTTTTAAAAAAGAAGATTATATTCTTCCCCCAAATGAGAAATAGTCAGATAAATCACTGTATTCATCACTGGTTATATGAAATCTTCCATTAATTCAGGAAAAGTCCCACTGAATATTTTATTACCCAAAGATTAAATTGTAAATTTAACTACCAATGGCATATATATACCATAAAGAGAGGAAGGCAAGAGATAAAGAAAATAGTAGCATTCAAATAAATACACAGATACTATAGCAGTCAAATAAAATTATGCAAAGCTTCTACAGTCCTCATTTCTGTAACTGGTCCCAGGACTTGACTAAATGCCTGGCTTCCTTCTCCTACTACCTGCTGATTATTACCTCTCTCATCAACCAGAATCTAAGTTAGCCAGGGTTTGAGTAACACAAATCATCATTGCCAGAGTCTGAGCTCTCAACTGTCCCAACTCGAACCCTTAGCGAGTTGTTTGATCTCTCTAAGCTTCTGTTACCTCACTCACAAAATGGCAACAATGGAAGCTAGCTCTTACCTCAAAACTTTGTAATGAGAATAAAAATAATTAAGGAATGATGGGTACTTAGAACATAATAGATATTTTGAAACTCTTTCTATAGTAGTTCTTCTCTAAATAATTTTTAAGAATGAGTGTTACAGATGCTTATATCATTCACCCTGTTTTTGAGTCCTGTTTGAAAACTGTAGGATATATGAGTATGGAATATCTCTACAAGGTAGGCTCTGTCCAGAACTGTGTAGAGCAAGATTTTGTGGTCCTTTATACACTTCTGTAGTATTTGAATTTGTTATACAAAGTAAGCACAATTTTGTTAGTTCTTTGTCTTAAAATTTAAATTTATTGTCGAGGGCAAATCATTTAACCTATCTGGAATTGTTTTCTTATCTACAAAATAAGGGAATTAGAATAGATGCCTTCTAAATATCTTCCAACTCTGGAATATATTATTCTATTTCAACAACTTCAGAGCTCTGTCCAGGTATACTTCATATATGGCAAACAGATGTATTCAGAGTTTATATAATGAGCACAATCTTTGGACTAGCACAATATTAAATTAATCTAAATTAATTTAGTAGATATATAACTAAATTGCTTACTTTGATGCTTAAGTTTTCTCATCTGTAAAATAGAAATAAAAAGAACTTCATACACATTAATATGCAGTAGGAATTCAACTAATTATAGCTACGTTATTTTGTTGCATAGAAGTCAGCATTGATTCCAAGATATATCATCACTATGTTATGATCCAACAAGCAAAAAAGGAAAGAAGGAAGAAAAGAAGGAATAAAGGAGGAAGAAGGAAGGAAGGAATGAAGGAAAGAAGGAAGGAAGGAAGGAAGGACGAGTCCCCAGTTAAATCATGGCATGCCATCATTGTAGATGCCTTCCAACATCAGGGATGTTAAAATGTGTGTGAGGGGAGGCTAAACATTTTTTAAATCAATGAAATATGTCATTACTACTTTTGTTATTCACTGAATATATATTACTGTGGTTGAAAGGGCAATTCAGCAATCATTTTTTATCTTCAATTCCAGCAATTAAAATATCAAGTCAATATTACCACATATGGAAAGTAAAAAAGCAATACTATGTGTCCATGACAAGAAGGCAAGATCAGTGTGTAGTCACACATTAATTATCGAGTGCATCCTATGTGAAAGAAAATATGTTAGATAGAAGCTTGCAATATAACAGTGACCTAAAAGAGAATCTCTGTTCACGTTGGAACAGATAGCCTGCAAGGGAAGAAGAGCAGTAATATAATTTAGTGAAGATAAAGAGTAAAGATAGAAAGTATTTGACAAATGAAAGTGAGGGACAATACTGCACTTTATTTATTTTTTTCCTTAAGATAGGATACTAAACCTTAAAAATTGTGGACATTTCTAAGTATCTGTTCTGGACAATTTTACACATATAAAATAAAAACATTGTGCTAAGTTGAATCAGTAGAAGCAAATAATCCAGTGACCAGGGGCAAGATGCTACTAGAATTAGAGTAAAAAATCTAGTGCATTATATAGAAAGAAAAAGGTTAAAATATCCATTTCTCAAGGCTAATTGATTTATGAACCTACTGTCTTCAAGAATCTAAGGTTTTGATTTTTGACCCAGAAAAACAAAAATGTCTGAAGGAAAATAGATTCGCTGGTCCAAACACAAAAAAGCAGTAAGAGGTGAAACCACAGAGCAAATTTCCAATCTGCAAATAGCAATGACACGGGTTATGGTTTTCCTGTCATCTCCGTCAAGAACAAGCAGATATTTTCTAATGAGATAAACCATGCCCATGGTTATACTAGACTAGCAACACAGTCAAAAAAGAAAGCATTTAGTAATCTTTTATTTATTTGAAAGCGTATCTTGCATATCTGCTTAAGGGGAAAATCATACATTTATGTTTTCATCAGTCTTGTATAACTTGTTTTATTTTAGCTTTAAAGCTATTGTAGGCTAGATAGGCATTTTACTTAGTGTTTTTCACAACAAAAGAAGTCATTGAGAAAAAGTTAAATGGCAAGTATTTTAAAGAGATGTTTTTAGGCAATTTTGCTAATTCTTTTCCTTCCAGAGAGCTTCATAGACAGAGGGACATTGGTATGAAACTGTACGGACCTCTACAGAAAGGAATTCTCCATTGCATATAATCTATTTGGTGTAGGCAAATGATTTACTTGTGTTCCATAGACATTAGAAACAGAATGTTCAACATACTCTGGTATCTGACAGATTATTTTGAATAAAAAGAGGTTTAGGTATTATATGCTATATGATAGAAGTAAGTGAAAATAAATATCTAGTTTTGAAACATTATATGATAATTTGACCCACAATGACTAACAAGTTATTTCTCTTTTGCTCTTCTTTCTGAGCATTCTATGCCTGATAAATCTTCATTCCCTAATTTTCTATACTGATATTTTCCCTCTATGTACAATATTTAATATTTACTGAACACATAGTTTGTTCTTGACCAGAAAGGAAAATGGGGGAATATAATGCCTTATACATATAGCTAATAATGCACAATAACAGATATATAAGTATTACTTAGCACATGATTATTTTTTTAAGATTTCATTTATTTATTTCTAGAGAGAGGGCAGAGGAGGGAGAAGAAGAGGGAGAGAAACATTGATTGTGAAGAAAAACATCAATTGGTTGCTTCTTGTACAATTCCAACAGGGGACTTATCACGTTACCCAAGCATGTGCCCTCTGACTGGGAATTAAACTGATGACCTTTCAGTTCACAGGCTGGTTCTCAATCCACTGAGCCACACCAGCCAGGGCCATGTGCTTATTAATTAAATTAAAATTACATTAGAAAGAAAATAAAATTTTAGAGGGTGAAGAAAAAGTATTTCCTAACATGGGTAATATGAAAGAGTAACCTCATGGGCAAAAAAATCAATACAAGGTCTGCCCAGAGAAAGTCCAGTCATTGTTAATATAATGAGATCAGTTTGCTTGACATTGATGTGACCTGGCAGCCAAGGACAGTGGACTGGAATGCATATGCATGAACAATGATGACTTCACTGTACTAGTCAGTGAGGGTGGTAGACACGATTGAGTGAACATGTTGTATATTGTACAGCCATCCCATTCAAAATGACCAAGTGAATAGAACAATGAACCTGTATCAGATTTAGCATTAAGTTTGAACATTCCTCCATGGAAACTATTTGGGTGATTCAGAAGGCCAGCTATAGGCAACTGATGATTGGCAGCTTCATCACAGCGGTATGCCTGCTCACGCATTACACCTTGTGTAGAGATTTTGGCAAAACATCAAATCACCCAGGTGACTCAGTCCCCTACAGCCCAGATTTGGGGCCCTGTAACTTCTCGCTTTTCCCAAAACTAAAATCACCCTTGAAAGGGATGAGATCTCTAACCAATGATATTCAGGAAATGCTATGGGGAAGTTGATGTCAATAAGGGGAACTGTGTGAGGTCTCAAGGTGCCTACTTTGAAGGGGACTGAGGCATCATTGTCCTATATACAGTTTTTTGTATCTTGTATCTTCTTCGATAAATGTCTCTATCTTATACATGGACAGACCTTATATACTCAGTTAAGATGGAGAATACAAAACTAGAATTTTGAATGTAAGTGATAAATTTATAATTTTTTATAATATTGCTCTTATCCATTGAAATAACAGAGGAATAGCATATAATAAAATAACATATTTCTAATACAGAGTGCAGTAATAGAGGAAAAGCTGAAAGAGACACAATTCTAGAATAATCCTAACAAATGCCAATCTATAAAGAATACAGTAGATATATTAAAAAAAACAAAAGGAGTTTCTAGATTCAGAGTTTCCATTCCCACTATAGGCTTTAGTATCCAATCTGCCCATGGAAGGTTTCTTTACCACCAAATTTTACTTATGAAAGAAATGTACTTAGAATTTTCTGGTTAAGAATTGTGAATTGAACACATAGCTATCTCTGCTCCATATAAAACACATAAATGAGAGCAATTAAAAAAGAATAGGCACATAAAGTCAAAGAACACTATAGTAGTATAGAATAGAACTAAATTTTGGAGAAAACCAAACAGGCAGTTATTAATTTAGGAGACATGAATGGGGAAAAGGAGTGTGTGTGTGTGTGTGTGTGTGTGTGTGTGTGTGTGTATGTGTGTGTATGTGGTGTATGTAGAAGGGGGAATAGCAACAAGAACCTAGTCATTTCACACAACAGAAGCCTAAGGAATTAGAAGGATATTCTATTTCAATAAAGATGCAAGACACAGCAGAAAGCAATTTAAGTGGCTAAGTATATCAAAAGACTTCTATATCCCCTCTTTTCTTATCCCAAGCAACCAATAATTACCTCTCTCTTACCTGTGCTAAAGATGAAGGATTTATTCTCTGAAAAAAGTTGAACCATAGAGAACCCTATGTAAGGCTATAAGGCACAAGGTGAGGGAAAGAGGTAAGTAAGGTAACAATACTGGCATTTAAGTAATAAATCATTTACTGAACACTGTATCTACCACTTTCTTCCTCTTCCTGATACTTCTGGGTCTAAATCCCCAAGGCAGGAAATAGAAGGAAAAAACAGAGCATAATAAAAAAATCCCACCAGTAGTGCTAATAAGGGACCCCTCAAACATAATAAATAGCCTGAGTTCTCCTATGAGTAAAACTTGTCAGTAAACCAGCTCCATCTAAGAAAACAAAGCTCCAATAAACTTTAGTACCTCACTCAATATAAACAGAAAGCCAAGGGCCACCAGTCAGTTGGGGAAAGTATCTAATGTGAAACATGAACATAGAAATATAGAGTAAATAAAAGCACCGAGGCAATGTAAGAAGCAAAATAAACATTTTAAAATTATGTCCTTATTCTTTTAAAAAGTAAGAGATATTGTAACTATGATCCCAAATTAGAATGATACACAAAAGAGATAATTTCAGGTAACAAAAATGTTATTAGAGCCCTGGCTTGGTGGCTCAGTGGATAAGGAGCCAGCCTGTGAAACCAAAGGTCACTGGTTCAATTCCCCAGTCAGGGCACATAACCAGGTTGCAAGCCAGGTCTCCAGCCAGGTCCTTAGCTGGAGGCAGGAGAAAGGCAACCATACATTGATGTCTCTTGCCCTCTCTGCCTCTCTCCCTTCCCCTCTCTCTAAAAGTAATAAATAAAATATTTTTTAAAAGTTATTAGAAAAATAAAATATAACAGCAAAACCTAAAAATAATATTTGGAAAATAAAATGGAGGCTATATCTCAGAAATAAAAATAAAGCGAGGAAAAATAGGATAGAAAATAAAAGACAAAAAGAAAAAATGATTGATTCAGGAGGTTCAATATTTATATTAAGTGTTCTGAATACAGAAAGCATAGAAAATAGGAGAGAGAAAAATTATCAAAAAGAAAGAAATAACACAAGGAAAACTTTCCAAATTCAACTGATAGGCATGATCATATCAACAGATGCAGAAAAAGTATTTGATAAAATCCAGCACACACACACAAAAAAAAACAAAATAAACAAAACCTCTGAGCAAAGTGGAAATAGAGGGAACATACCTAAACATAAAAGAGATCATATATGACAAACCCACTTCCAGCATCATATTGGATGGGCTAAAACTACAAACAATCCCCATAAGGTTGGTAACAAGATAGGGCTGTCTGCTTTCACTTTTCTTATTCAACATAGTACTGGATATCCTAGCTATGTCAATCAGACAAGGAGAAGAAATAAAAGGCATACAGATTGGAAAGGAAGAAGCAAATGGTCATTATTTTCAGATGACATGATACTGTACCCAGAGAATCCCAAAGATTCCACCAAGAAACTACTAAAAATAATATGAATTCAGCAAAGTAGCAGGATACATAATTAATATTCAGAAATCAGTTGCATTTTAATATGTCAATAATGAACTAAGAGAAAGGGAACTTAAGAATACAATCCCATTAACAATTGCTTCAAAAAGAAAAACTCTAGGAATAAACCTAACCAAGGATATAAAAGACCTGTATTCAGAAAACTAGAAGACACTGAAGAAATAAGTTGAAGAAGATGCAACAAAGTGGAAGCACATACTACGATCATGGTGAGGAAGAATTAACATCATTAAAATGTCCATACTACCCAGAGCAATCTATAGATTCAACTCAATTCCTATCAAGATTCCAATGATGTATTTCACAAAACTAGGACAAATGTTTCAAAAATGTATACAGAACCACAAAAAGCCCCACATAACAATAGCAGTCAGTAGTCCTGAGAAAAAATAACAAAGTTGGAGGAATCATGCTAATGCCAAACTATATACTAAAGGGCCATTGTAATCAAAATAGCATGGTACTAGCATAAAAACAGACACATACATTAATGGAACAGAATGGAGAATGGAGAAATAAACCCACACCTTTAGAGTGAATTAATATTCAACAGAGGAAGCCAGAACATATAATGGGATAAAGGTAGTCTTATTCAATAAAAGGTGTTGGGAAAATTGGATCGATATGCACAGAAAAATGATACTAGACCACCTTCTTACACCACACATGACTAAATTCAAAATGGATCAAACACTTAAATCTAAGACATGAAGCCATAAACATCCTAGAAGAAAACATAAGCAGCAAAATCTTGAACATTGCTCATAGTATTTTTTATTGGATCCATCTCCCCAGGCAAGGGAAACAAAATTTAAAAATAAACAAATGGGATCACATCAATTAAAGTTTTTGCATAGCAAAGGAAATCATCAAAAAAATAAAGACAGATCGCAGAATGGGAGAACATATTCATCTGTACATCTGATAAGGGGTTAATATTCAAAATTTATAAAATACCTATAAAAAACTCAACACACACACACACACATGCACACACACAAAACAACCCAATTTAAAAATGGGCAAAGGACCTGAATAGACACTTCTCCAAAGAGGGTAGACAGGTGGCCAATAGACATGAAAAGATGTACAACATCACTAATTATCAGAGAAATGTAAATTAAACCACAATGAGATAATATCTCACACCTGTCAGAAAGGCTGTCATCAATAATTCAATAAACAACAAGTGCTGTAAGGATGGGGAGAAAGTGGAATCCTCATGCACTGTTGGTAGTATGCAGATTGGTGAAGCCACTGTGGAAAGCAGTATGGAGGCTCCTCAAAAAATGAAAAATCGATCTGCCTTTTGATCCAGTGATTACACTTCTGGAAATGTATCAAAAACTCAAAATGCTAATTTGAAAGAACATAAGCACCCTTATGTTCATTGCAACGTTATTTACAATCACCAAGATATGAAAGCAGTCCTAGTGTCCATCAGTTGTTGAGTGGTTAGATCAACTATGGGACACTTCTAAAATGGAATACCAGTATGAATGGACCTGGAGAACATTATGCTAAGTGAAATAGGCCAGACAGAGAAATACAAATACCATATGACTTCACTCATACGTGGATCTAATGAACAAACTGAACTAACAAGCAAAACACAGAGAGACTCCTAGAGAGCAGATGACAGCTAGGGGTGTAAGGAAGGTTGGTAGGTAGAGGGATTGAGAAAAAAAATGAAAAGAACTCTGATTGCTGGGGGCAAAAGGATGTAAAGGGACTGAATGGTAATGGGAAAAAATACAATAAAAATTTAAAATATTTAAAAATGCATAAGTACCCAACAGAAATAAATGGAAAAACAAAATAAATAAAAAACAACAACTCGCACCAAAGTCTGTAACTGGAACATTTCACCACCTGAGAGATAGAGGACAATCCTAAACATTTTCAGGGAGAGAGACAAGATTAATGTGGAAAGAACTGTGTAGAAAAACACTATCAGCCTTCTCGACAGCAATGCTGAAAGCAATAAAACAAATGTAAAAAAAAAAGCCTTTAAAATTCTGAGGCATGATTTGCTGCCTAAAAGTTTAAGAGCAAATTATTCATCAACTATGAAAGCAGAAAAATATATTTCAATATATATGAGTATACTCTCAAAAAATGTCTGACCCATATAATTATCCGAAACCACTAGAGAATGTTCTTCAGCAAAATAAGGTAGTAAGTAAGAAAGGAAGGTACAGTGTGTCATTCAGTTCTATATCAGGGTTTCAGGTTCAAAACAACAAAGAAGACTCTAGATTTTTATCTAGATGAAGAGTTTAATTTGGAAAATATGAGAATTTATAAGATCATTGGAAGGGCTAGAAAATGAAACGACAGCACAGTATTTTCACCAAAAAGATGTGAGATCTCTCTGTTGTGAATGAGTCAACATTCTTCACAACGAAAACCTGAACAGTTTGCTACAAGGAGCTCAAGTGTCAGGACATCTACTAAGAACTACTGGTCAAGCTGTACGGCTTTCTGTCACCTTCAACCAAGTTGTACTGAAGAAGTTGTTCATGAATCACACCAGTTAGCTACCTCTGCCCCTTTGCTTGATGATGAGGAAGGTGAAGCTTCCTGACAGGAAGACAGAACAGCTGTGGTTGTAGGGACTGTAAGGAATGATATGCCTGTCCAAGAGATAGACAAAATGAGGATGTGTGAACTGCACATGAGCACCTATCCAAGGAATCACATCCTCCACACAAGGTGGCAAGATTCTCACCTTCAACCAGCTGGCCACAATTACCACCAAGGGCTTTGCCATCAACTTGATCTCCTTCCAGTGCCTGAAAGGTGTACAGGCATTTTAGAAAAGTGGAGGAACTGTGCATAATCACATCAAACCTCACATTCTCTCCAAAGACCAAAGAAGTTTGAGTGCTCCAGAGGCCAAAGGGGCTACAAACACTAATCCATATCCTACATTGTTACTGAAGATTTGGGATGCAAAAATAAATAAATAAATAAATGTTTTTTTTAAACAAGTCACTGAAGCCTTTTCATTTTGCAAACAGAAACACTGGAGATCTTGCCTGTGTACTGCCTAAGAGTACAGTATAAATACATGTGCCTCCTGCCTCTCATTTAGAAACAAGATGAGATAAACACTGATTCAGGCCAATCACAGGGTGACAAAGCTTCTCTCAGAATTTAGTTTCTTTTTTCATTTATAAATATATTTTTATTATTGTTCTGTTACAGTTGTCCCAATGTTCCCCCTATTGCTCTCCACTGCCCCCACCTCTCCCACAGTCAATCCCCACCCTGCGGTTTATGTCCATGGGTCATTTATACTGGTTCCTTGAACTTCTCTCAGAATTCTAAAGAAGCAATGAGAAAGCCACAGGAATGAGAGAAAACAGTTAACTACCAGATGCACTTGAAAGCATTGGTTAGGGGCCTTCAGCTGCCCCTTCCTACCTCAAGAACTCCATCTTACAAATAATTTTATTTCAGCTACCACTGGAGGGAACTCCCTGTCTCTTCCTTTATGCATCATGAGCCACATTAAAGTTTGCCATGGACACATTTGACTGAGTCATTTGGTCTCATACATTTATGTCCTGGATGCAAGTGTTAGGAAAGGGGAGAATCTGTTCTTTTCAGCTACTGATCAGTATATGCATAGCCATTTTAATTAAAACTCTAAATAAAGATTCAAATGAAATGTTAAAAATAAGATTTGTTTTATGGGAAAGGGAGATATACATGAGAAGAACATAAGAGTGTGAGAGGAGTTTAACAGAGCTAATCTTCAGCTGAACAGAAACTTTTCAATTTGATATAGTTCCATTTGTTTGTTCTTTTATTTCCTTTGCCCTTGGTGGAGTATCTGTAAACATATTTCTGCATAGGATATCTAAAATTGAATGTACTCCCTGTATTTTTCTCCAGGATGCATGGTGGCACTGCTTATGTTTAAGTCCTTTATCCATGTTGAGTTTATTCTGGTGTATGGTGTAAATGGGTGGTCTAGTTTTATTTTTTTGCACATTTCTGTCCAGTTCTCCCAATACCACTTGTTGAAGACACTGTTTTTACTCCATTTTATGTTCCTTCCCCCTTTGTTGAATATTAATTAACCATAGAGTCTTGGGTTTAATTCTGGGCTGTCTATTCTGTTTCATTGATCTATATGTCTATTCTTATGCCAGTACCAGAAAACACCAGCAAAATTAAAAGGGAACCAACTGTATGGGAAAACACATTTGCCAATGATACCTCAGACAAGGGTTTGATATACAAAATATATAAAGAACTAATGCAACTCAACACCAGGGAGATGAACAGCCCAATTAAAAAATGGGCAAAGGACCTGAACAGACAACTCTCTGAGGAGGACAAAGGGCCCAAAGGCATATGAAAGAATGCTCAACATCACTAGCCATCAGAGAGAAGCAAATTAAAACCACAATAAGATACCACCTCACACCTGTCAGAATGGCATTCATCAACAAGTCAACAAACAACAAGTGTTGGTGAGGATGTGGGGAAAAGGGAACCCTGGTACACTGTTGGCGGAAATGCAGACTGGTACAACCACTATGGAAAACAGTATAGAATTTCTTTAAAAAGCTAAAAATGGAACTGCCTTTTGATCCAGCAATTCCACTACTAGGACTATACCCGAAGAACCTAAAACACCAATTCATATGAACCTATGTACCCCTATGTTCATATCAGCACTATTTACAATAGCCAAGTGCTGGAAACAGCCTAAGTGCCCATCAGTAGATGATTGGATCAAAAAACTTTGGTACATTTACACAATGGAATACTACACAGCAGAAAGAAAGAAGGAACTCCTACACTTTGCAACAACATGGATGGAACTAGAAAGTATTATGCTTAGTGAAATAAGCCAGTCAGTATAAGACAAATACCATATGATCTCAACCATTTCAGGACAATAATGAACATAACTAACAAATCAGCCAAACAGAACCAGATACATGAATACAATGAAGAGACCTTCAGTGGGCAGAGGGGAGTGGAGAGGTGGGAGGGGGAGGAGGAGGCAAAGAAGGGGAATAGTTTAGTCAAGGAACTAGCATGGAAGAACCATGAACATGGACAAGTGGAATTGACTTTGTAGGGGAGTCAGTGGGTGGAGAAGGGGACAGAGGGAAGGAAAAAGGGGATGGATGTAATAAAAAATAACAATAAAATTAAATTAAAATAAGAGAGAAAGAGCTAATCTTCAGTTTCCATAATCAGAAGTCAATACATAATACCTGAAAATGAGGAAGATATTCAAAATAAATTACTTTGGAAACTAGCTAAACACCAAAGAAAATGGCTGAAAGACTTGACAGTGGCATCCAATGGGGAAATGGATAACCTTTGTGAGGACAGATGGACAGGAAACTTCAGTTCTATGCCTTATATCATTACTTTTTTATTTTAAAACCATTTCCAAGAATTACTTTGTGCAAAAGGCACACAGTTTGTTAAAAAAAAATCTGTAACAAGGAGTTCGATACTTATTTCATTACACATTACGTTATTTGAAAAACTATATGTCAAAATATAGTGGTAACTATAAAGATTTTTGTGTTTTTTTCTTTAATTTTATTCATGTCAATTTATCATAAGGAAACAATTCAATAAAGCAAAATTCTATTTATTATAAAATTATCTATAATGGTAAAAAACATAAAGTGTCCAACAAGAAAACAAAGGATTTATAAATTATGGTAAACTTAAGGACATAAAAGAATTTGTAATTATAAGCATAATATAGAAACATAGGAAACTGTTTATGGTGTATAGATTAAAATTGAAAGCTATAAAATCAAAGTTTCAATGTGATTGCTACTACTTAAAACCATGTTCACATGTGGAAAAAATCATTAAAAATAAATAAATACAAAAGTAAAAAAATAGTGTTAAAATAAAGTAGAAATAAATGCAAAGAAAAATAACCAGACTATTTAGCTATTTGTAAAAGACAATATACAAACTTCATGGAAAAAGTACTATTACCCTTGTCTGAGCTTTTGCTATGCAAAAAAACAAATAAAAAAGAAACCCCATAGGCCCTGGCTGGTTGCACAGTAGATAAGACACCAGCCTGCAAATCCAAAGGTCGCTGGTTCAATTCCCAACCAGGGCACATAACCAGGTTGCAAGCCAGGTCTCCAGCCAGGTCCATAGCTGGAAGCAGGTGAAAGGGAACAATAAATTGATGTCTCTCTTTCTCTCTGACTCTCTCCCTTCCCCTCTCTCTGAAAACAATAAGTAAAATCTTTTTTTAAAAACCCACCAAATTTAGAAGCTTACAACAAAAATAATTTATTTACCTCATGATTTTGAGGTTGGAATTTTTGACTATTTGGGTCTTCCAGTTCTGCTGAGCTCACTATATTGCCATGTCTAAGCCAGCCTTTACAATACTGGCTCATCTCTGCTCCATGTGGATGGACTCTCATCCCCCCACAAGGTAACTAGGATTGGCTCACAAGGCAGCTAAGCAAAGTTCCAAGAAGCTGAGAGAAGCAGGCTTAAGCTTGGAGATAGTACAAGGTCACCTCTGATACGTTCTGTTGGCCAAACAAGTTCCAAGTCTAATGTTGGTTCAAAGCAATAGGAAAATGGATTCCAGGTCTTCATTTATTAAAGAAGATGAGGGGAAAAAAAACATTTCAAAGAGAATGGCTACAGGAAGGGGTGAAGGAGTGTGGTCATTATTGCAACTTGCCATATTTCCTAATTCATATAAAATTATATTGTATAAAATGATTTAAAAAAACAAAAAGCTGAGGAAGATATACAAAGGGCCCAGAGGCATATGAAAGAATGCTCAACATCACTAGTCATCAGAGAGATGCAAATTAAAACTGCATTAAGATACCACCTCACCCCTGTCAGAATGGCAATCATCAACAAATCAACAAACAACAAGTGTTAGCGAGGATGTGGGGCAAAGGGAACCCTCATACATTGTTGGTGGGAATGCAGGCTGGTGTAGCCACTGTGGAAAACAGTATGGGGTTTCCTTAAAAAATAAAAATGGAACTGCCTTTTGATCCAGCAATTCCACTACTTGGAATATACCCAAAGAATCCTGAAACACCAATTCATAAGAACTTATGCACACCTATGTTTATAGCAGCACTATTTATAATAGCCAAGTGCTGGAAACAGCCTAAGTGCCCATCACTGGATGATTGGATCAAAAAACTTTGGTACATTTACACGATGGAATTCTATATAGCAGAAAAAAAGAAGGAACTCGTACCCTTTGCAACAACATGGATGGAACTAGAGAGTATTATGCTTAGTGAAATAAGCCAGTCAGTGAAGGACAAATACCATATGATCTCACCCATTACAGGACAATAATGAACAAAACTAACAACAAGCAAAACAGAACCAAATATATGAATACAGTGAATAAGCCTTCAGTTGTCAGGGGGAAGGGGGTTGGGGGAAGGGGGGAGGCAGAGGCAAGAAAGGGGAGCAGTTTAGACAAGAACCTAGTATGGAGGAACCATGGACATGGACAACAGGTGGGATTGACTTTGGGGGGAATGGGTGGGTGGGGAGGGGGACAGAGGGGAACAAAAAGGGGATGGATGTAATACAACAACAATAAAAGTTTTTAAAAAGCTAACAGTAATATAAATGATATTTATATAATGATATACAGCTCACTAAAAAGTAATCACAAACCCTTTAAACATTAAAAATTATCATCTTAATAAGATAAATTAATATCTTCACAGCGAGATGGCAGAGGGGTAAGTGGAGCTGCATCAATCTCCTCTCAGGTTACATCTGGAATTATTTTTTGGAGAAAAAGTCAGCTGGAATTACCAACAGAACACCAGCTGGAAAGAATTACTATAACCATGGACAGAACAGAAGAGGCCACTTCATCACAATGTGACTGGTAGGAATCGTGGAAAGTTGAGAGGGCTGGCTGGGCCCCCACCAGAGGCAGCAGCTGAAGGGATGGAGCTGGGGGCTCCACTTGAAAAGAGGGGTTCTGGTACCCCAGCTGGTGCCCCAGCTACAGCAACATGGTGGAGAGCAGAGCAGCATCCAGGTGAGAAGGGTGGAAAGCCATGGAGTTAGCTGGCCTGAGAGAGCACTAGACACAGAGAACTACTACGGTGACCACAACAAAAATACATTGGCACCCACCTACCCTGGGATCCAACAGAGGGAGGGCAGAGAGGACTGGAGACATGTGGGGAGAGTTTGCGGTGGTGGCTTGGAGGACAGAAGTGGGGAAGCGGCTGTAGGGATTCAGGTGCTGACTCAGCACCCACACCTTGGGACCTCATAGCCCAGCCCACTGGAAGCAATCTGCCCATTCAATGGTGCCAGAGCCAAGCACCTGATCACAATTCTCTTATTTACATCTAAATAAATCTCTCCCTCCCTGCTGTGTCTGAGCATAGATACAATAGTTGGCACCTGAAGAGATATCTCTTGCCCAGCAGTGCCTGGGCCTGGTGGCTGATTACAAACTCTCTGACTTACAGCTGGGTCAGATAGTCAGCCCCACACAGTGGCAATTGAGCCTGGTGGCTGATGATGAAGTCCTTGGTTCACAACTGAGTTGGTTTGTCCTGCCCACTAGCCTCTGGGCCTGGTGGCTGATCACAGACCCACTGGATTAAAACTGAATCTTTCAGTCTAGCCCAGTGGCCCCTTAGCCTGGCAGCTGATCACAGATTCATTGGATTACAATAAAATATTACAGTCGAGCCCAGCACCACCTGAGCCTTGTGGCTAATCACAGATTCATTGTATTGCAATTGTACCTTGCTGTCTAGCCCAGTGGCTCCTGAGCCTGGTGGCCAATCACAGATTCATTGGGCTATAATTGGATCTTGCTGCCTAGCCCAGTAGATCCTGAGCCTGGCAGTTGATAACAGATTCATTTATTTACCTCTGAATCTGTCCCATCAGGCTGTACCTGAGCTGGTGGCTGATCCATTGGATTAGCCCAGTAGGACCTGATTTGGGTAGCTGATTTATTGATTTATACCTGAATTGGTCTGTCACCCCAAGCAGCATCTGAGCCTGGTGGTGGATCACAGATTGAAAGGATTACAACTAAGTCAACCCTTCCAGCCTCGCATTTCCTTAGCCTGGCAGCTGATCACAGTCTGATTGGATTACAACAAAACCTAAAAATGGGGAGAAAAAGAAACAGTCCATCACCAAAAGGAAAGGAAGAATCCCCAGAAAGATCACTAAATGAAACAGAGTCAAGCAAACTATCAGATATGGAATTCAAAATAATAATGATAGAGAAGCTCAATGAGCTCAGCCAGCTCAAAGAAAACTACAAACAACTCCAGGGGCACTACAAAGAACTCCAGGGAAGCTACAAGGAACTTACTGAGAACTACACCAGCATTAAAAAGGACATAGAGCCAGGAGGAAATGAAAAATAAGATTTCTGAATTGAAGAACACAGTAGAAGGAATCAACAGCAGGTTAGAGGAAGAAGAGGATCAGATCAGTGAGCTTGAGGACTACCTAGAAAAACATTCCAAGACAGTACAACAGAATGAAAAAAGGCTGAACAAGAATGAAGAGGTTTAAAGAGATCTGCAAGACAACATGAAACACAATAATATCCATATCATAGGGATACCAGAAGGAGAAGAGAAACAAGGAATGGAAAGCCTGTTAAAAAAAGTAATGATAGAAAACTTCCCTAACATGACGAGTGAAAATGTTACTCAAGTTCAGGAAGCACAGAGGGCCCCAATGAGATTGAATCCAAACAGGCCCACTCCAAGACACATCATAATTAAAATGGCAAATTTCAAAGACAAAGAGGGAATCCTAAAAGCATCAAGAGAAAAACAGCAAATAACATATAAGGGGGTTCCAATAAGGTTATCAAATGATTATTCTACAGAAACAATACGAGCCAGAGGGAATGGCAAAAAATATTCCAAGTAATGGGAAACAAAGGCCTGCGACCAAGAATATTCTACCCAGCAAGGCTCTCATGCAAAATGGAAAGAGAAATAAGGAGTTTCCCAGACAAAAGAAGACTAAAAGAATACATCTCCATCAAACCAGCTTTGCAAGAAATGCTAAAAGGCCTGCCTTTAAAATACACCAATCAAAAGACATAGGGTAGACCTGGCTGGTAGCACAGTGGATAAGGAGCTAGCCTGCAAACCCAAAGGTTGCAGGTTCGATTCCCCAGCCAGGGCACATAACAAGGTTGCAAACCAGGTTTCCAGTCAGGTCTGTGACTGGAGGTAGGTGAAACGCAACCATACATTGATGTCTCTCTCCCTCTCTGCCTCTCTCTCTTCCCCTCTTTCTAAAAATAATAAATAAAATATTAAAAAAAAAGACATAGGGGCCCTGGCTGGTGGCACAGTGGATAAGGCACCAGCCTGTGAACCCAAAGGTCACTGGTTCGATTCCCAGCCAGGGCACATAACCAGGTTGCAAGCCAGGTCTCCAGCCAGGTCCATAGCTGGAGGCAGGTGAAAGGCAACCATACAGTGACATCTCTCTCCCTCTCGGCCTTTCTCCCTTCCCCTCTTTCTAAAAATAATAAAATATTAAAAAAAAAAGACATAGGGTAGCTGAATGGATAAGAAAACATGACCCACATATATGCTGTCTTCAAGAGACCCACCTCAGAACAAAAGCTTGACACAGATTGAAAGCGAAGGCATGGAAAAATATATATCAAGCAAATGGACGTGATAAAAAGGCTGGAGTAGCCATAGTTATTTCAGACATAATAGATTTTATGATGAAGGCCTAAAAAGAGACAAAAAAAAAAGGACATTTCATAATACTTAAGGGAACAATCCATCAAGAAGATATAACTCTGGTAAACATATGTGCACCCAATGTAGGAGCTCCCAAATATATAAGGAAAATCTTGGAGGACTTCAAGAAGGATATAGACAGTAACACACTAATAGTAGGGGATTTTAATACCCCATTATCAGAATGGACAAGTCTTCCAAACAAAAAAACACCAAGGATATTGTGGCATTGAACAACGCTCTAGAGGAAATGGACCTAACTGATATATACAGAACCTTTCACCCCAAAGAAACAAAATACACATTCTTTTCAAATGCATATGGAACATTCTCTAAGATAGACCACATGGTAGGTCACAAGACAAGCCTCCACAAATACAAGAAAATTAAAATCATACCAAGCACCTTCTCAGATCACAATGGATTAAAACTAGAAACCAACCTCAAGGGGAAACTTCAAAAAGACTCTAACTCATGGAGACTGAATAACATAATTTTAAGTAATGAATGGATTAACAATAATATCAAAGATGAAATCAAAAAGATTCTGGAAACAAATGACAATGAATGTAGCACAGCCCAAAACCTATGGGACACAGCAAATGCAGTCCTCAGAGGGAAATTCATAGCAATTCAGGCCTATCTAAAAAAGATAGAAGGAGCTTATACAATCAACCTAACCATAAAGCTGCAACAACTAGAGGAGCAACAACAAATAAAGCCCAGAGCAAGTAGAAAGAAGGCAATCATGAAGATCAGAGCAGAATTAAATAACTTAAAGACTCAAACTACAATTCAAAGAATCAATAAGTCCAGGAGCTGGTTCTTTGAAAAAATAAACAAAATTGACAAGCCTTTAACCAGAAACATTAAGAAAAAGAGAGAGAGGACCCAAATAAACAGAATCAGAAACACCATAAGAGAAATTACAACTGATACTTCAGAAATACAAAGGATTGTAAGAAATTACTACAAACAACTATATGACAACCTGGGTGAAATGAATAAATTTCTGGAAATGTATAATCTACCAAAACTGAATCCAGAAGAAGCAGCAAGTCTGATTAGACCAATAATGACTAGTGAAATTGAAGAAGTAATCAAAAATCTCCCAAAGTACAAGAGCCCTGGACCAGATGGATACACAGGTGAATTCTACCAAACATTTAAAGAAGAGCTAAGTCCTATCCTTCTTAACCTATTCCAAAAAGTCCAAGAAGAGGGAAGACTCCCATACTCTTTCTATGAGGCCAATATTATTCTAATCCAAAACCAGGACAAGACACAACTAAGAAGGAAAATTATAGGCCAATATACCTGATGAACATAGATGGTAAGATTCTGAACAAAATATTGGCCAACCAGATTCAGCAATACATTACAATGTATTTCAGCCCACCATGATCAAGTGGGCTTCATCCCAGGGATGCAAGGATGGTACAACATTCACAAGTCAATAAATGTAATACACCACATCAACAAAATGAAAGACAAAAACCATATGATCATATCAATAGATGCTGAAAACAGGAGTTGATAAAGTACAGTAACCATTTATGATAAAAATGCTCAGGAAAATGGGAATAGAGGGAGCATACCTCAACATAATAAAGGTCATATATGAGAAACCTGAAGCCAACATCATACTCAATGAGCAAAAACTAAAAGCTTTCCCCCTAAGATTAGGAAGAAGACAAGACTACCCACTTTCTCTACTTCTGTTCAACATCATTTTGTAAGTTCTAGCCATAGCTATCAGAGAAGAAAAAGGAATCAAAGGTATCCAAATAAGAAAGAGGGAAGTCAAACTGTCATTATTTGCAGATGATATGATAGTGTATATACAAAACCCGATAGACTCCACCAAAAACTTACTTGACCTAATAAGCAAATTAAGCAAAATAGCTGGATATATAGTCAATATTCAGAAATCAAAAGTATTTTGTATTCCAATAATGAAACATCAGAGATAGAAGCCAGAAAATAAATCCCATTTACCATAGCAACAAGAAAAATAAAGTACTTAGGAATAAACTTAACCAAGAAGGTAAGAGACCTGTACTCAGAAAACTCCAGAACACTGAAGAAATTAAGGAAGCTACACATAAATGGAAGCATATACCATGTTCATGGATGGGAAGAATTAACATCATTAAAATGTCCATAGTACCCAAAGCAATCTATAGATTCAACGCAATGCCAATGAAAATACCAATGACAGACTTCACAAAGATAGAAAAAATACTTCAAAACTTTATATGAAGCCAAAAACACCCACGAATATACCACAGCAATCTTGAGGAAAAAGAACAAGGTAGGAGGAATCACAATACTGGACATCAAACTATACTATAAGGCAACTGTAATCAAAACAGTCTGGTACTGGCATATGAATAGACATATAGATCAACGGAACAAAATTGAGAGCCCAGAAATAAACCCAGGAATTAATGGCCAATTAATATTTGACAAAGGGGGAAGGAGCATTAAATGGACTAAAAACAGTCTCTTCAACAAGTGATGTTGGGAGAACTGGACAGCAACGTGCAAAAAATAAAACTAGACTACCCACTTACACCATACACCAGAATAAATTCAACATGGATAAAGGAATTAAACATAAGCAGTGCCACCATAAAGGTCCTGGAGAAAAATATAGGCAGTAAAATTTCAGATATCCTATGTAGAAATATGTTTACTGATACTTCACCAAGGGCAAAGGAAATAAAAGAACAAATAAACAAATGGGACAATATCAAACTGAAAAGTTTCTGTTCAGCTAAAGAAAACACCACCAAAATTAAAAGGGAACTGACTGTATGGGAAAACATATTTGCCAATGATACCTCAGACAAGGGTTTGATATCCAAAATATATAAAGAACTAATGCAACTCAACACCAGGGAGATGGACAGCCCAATTAAAAAATGGGCAAAGGACCTGAACAGATACCTCTCTGAGGAAGACATACAAAAGGCCCAAAGGCATATGAAAGAATGCTCAACATCACTAGCCATCAGAGAGATGCAAATTAAAACCACAACAGCATACCACCTCACACCTGTTAGAATGGCAATCATCAACAAATCAAAAAACAAGTGTTGGCATGGATGTGGGGAAAAGGAAACCCTGGTGCGCTGTTGGTGAGAATATAGACTGGTGCAGCCACTATGGAAAACAGTATGGGGTTTCCTTTAAAAACTAAAAATGGAACTGTCTTTTGATCCAGCAATTCCACAACTAGGAGTATATCTGAAGGACCCTGAAACACCAATTCATAAGAACCTATGTACCCCTATGTTCATAGCAGCACTATTTACAATAGCCAAGTGCTGGAAACATCCTAAGTGCCCATCAGTGAATGATTGGATCAAAAAACTTTGGTACATTTACACAATGGAATACTACACAGCAGAAAGAAAGAAGGAACTCCTAACCTTTGCAACAACATGGATGGAACTGGAGAGTATTATGCTTAGTAAAATAAGCCAGTCAGTTAAAGACAAATGCCATACGATCTCACCTGTTACAAGACACTAATGAACAAAACAAACAAACAAGCAAAACAGAACGAGATACATGAATACAGTTAATAGACCTTCAGTGGGCAGGGGGAAGGGGAGAGGGAGGTTGGGGAAGGGGGAGGAAGAAGCAAAGAAGGGGAGCAGTTTAGTCAAGAAACCAATATGGAAGAACCATGGACATGGACAAATGGGATTGACTTTGGGGGGTACTGGGTAGGTGGGGAAGGGGACAGAGTGGAGTAAAAAGGGGATGGATGTAATAAAACAACAATAAAATAAAATTTAAAAAAGATAAAAGCAAATTAAACTATATTGAGATACCAGTTTTTATCATGACTTATAGTAAATATCAAAAAAGTTGATAATATACTCTGTTGATGAAGCTTTGGGAAGAAACAAGCACTTTCAAACTTGTATCTGAAAATGGAAAATAGTTAAAAATTTCCCATGCATAACAAATTTACATATGCATTTATTCATTGACTGAGAAATCCCACTTCTAAAATTCTTATTTCACCTGAGAACCCAAAGGTCGCTGGTTCAATTCCCCAGTCAGGGCACATAACCAGGTTGCAAGCCAGATCTCCAATTAGGTCCCCTGCTGGAGGCAGGTGAGAGACAACCATACATTGATGTTTCTCTCCCTTTCTTCCTCCCTGCCTGCCCTTCCCTCTAAATATAATGAATAAAATTTTTAAAATAAATATATAAATAAATAAAATTCTTATTTCAAAACTGCAATGAAAAAAATGTGGGTGAAATTTTGCACAAAATTATTCATTAAAGCACAGTTATTGGAAACAAACACAAGTTCATCATTCAGGAATTGCTGGAGTAACTATTGTAAGTCCAAAGTGGAATACAATGGAACTATTAAAAGCAAGAATCAAGAGCTCCATAGATAACTGAAATAATCTTCAAGATTTAATATTAAGTAAAAAAGAAAAAGAAAGAAAGAAAGCCAGGCTAAACCTTATCTAAGAAGTCTTATAAATATTTATATGTTTGGTTTTAAAAGAGAAGAGGATAAAGTGTAAATTAATTTATATGTGAAGGAGAGAGAGGAACATGGTTGAGGGACCAATGATACCGATTAAACTTCCCTGAATATAATTATTCTATAGGTGTTTTACAGCCACATAACTATAAGATAAGATCATATTAAAATTAAATAACTACAATCCCAAAAATTCAGTAGCAAAATCAAATGTATTATATTTAGTTGCTGATCTATCAAAAAAATCCTAATCTCAAGTGATTAAAATTACAGTGATTTGCTTACCCTTTCTAAATGGAATTCACTGTAAATACAAAAAGAAAATATATGTAATTAAATAACTATTTATGCATGTTAAATATGTACACAAAGTAATTAGATATTTATGAAATCAATGGAGTTGAGTGGAACTTTATGAGTTTCAACTAGAACTGGAAATGTCATTATATATTCATGGTTTACTTTCTCTTAAAAATTATATTCATAAACTTGTCCACTAAAAAGAGAAAAATGTCTAGGAGCAATAAGTAATCACTGGTTGAAACCAACCAACAAACAAAAAAGTCCTAGTATTTATTTTCTTATTTCAACCTACTATCCCATCAATAGGACTCAGAAATTAGGCAATGATTAATTCCAGGTTTGAAAGAGGAAAAGTTGAAGATGATCCTAGATACCAAGTCATACTTGACAGCAAGGAATCTATCAAAAACTACTAGGGTCATATCCCAAAAAAATGGAGGAGCCAACTTGAAAAATCTTTTTGTGCCAAAGATGGGCAATATGCCTATCAATAAAAATGAAAACTGCAATGAATTGATGTCAAACAACTATGCTAAAATCCACAAGATCAAAATCATATTTCAAGAGATATTAATCACCTTGGGTAATGGTAGATAACTAAATAATTATTTAGAAAGTGGTTTAAAAAGTGGTAAATAGAAGGAAACAACCAAAAAGACATTTAACATGTTTCACAATTACTCAAGTTAACAAAATACACAATTGCCAATCACCAGAGAGACAACCAGATATCATGTACTTTCTGATGGAAGATACAATATCACATATATTTTTGCCAAAACAAGCTTGTCATATTAAGTCATACAAATAATTTTGTTTTCAACAAATAAGTTGCAAATAGTTGGAATAATTTATACATTAAAAGATACTAAGAAGACATACCAGAATAAATACATTTGACCTTACTTGGATGTGGACTTAAACCAATTGTAAACAAACATAAAATTGGAAAAATTTGAATATGGATTTCCTATTTGATAATATTGATGGGTTGTTTCTAATACTATTTATATGTGATAATATTATGGGTGTTTTGAAAGGAATTTTTACCTTTTAGTAGCATATTATAATATACTTATATATTTACATATAAATTATGTAATATCTTGATTTTTTCAAAATAATCTTATTTTGAGTTAGATGAATAAGAGGAAGCACACATGAAGCAAGAATACAAACAAGATCAAGATAATATATCATTTATAAGAAGCACTTACCTGCTCCCCAAAAAACCAGTAATGATTGTCAAATTTTATTCTTGAAATATTTCAATAAGGCAATGTTTGAAAGGAAACACTGAATTTTGTCTTTCACTTACAATATTAAAAATTAATTGTGTAAACCAGAGAAAATTTCAGTATTTCATCAAATATCACCCAACTAACAATCCAATGTAAGTGAAATTGCATTTCTATCATTTCATATTTCTTGTCTTTTCACCTTTTCTCCTTTATTTTATAGCACTTATTCTCTATTGTTTATATTTTGTCTTCTACTTCTTAAAATATTTTATTTATTATTCTTAGAAAGAGGGAAGGGAGAGAGGGAGAGAGACATCAATGTATGATTGCCTTTCACCTGCCTCCAGCTAAGGACCTGGCTGGAGACCTGACTTGCAACCTGGTTATGTGCCCTGGCTGGGAATTGAACCAGCAACCTTTGGGTTTGCATTCTGGCACCTTATCCACTGTGCCACCAGCCAGGGCCTGTCTTCTACTTTTTTTAATATTGTTTACTTTTTGGCTCCTCATTTTTTTAGCAAATAAATTTATTTATAAGGGAACATTACTATAATGCATTATGAATGACCAAAATGAGTATCAAAATTCAGAAAGTTGGACCTGTTACTAGTAAAATTCAACCATAACATTCACTCTACAGTACAGTTTTTCCATAGTTATCTACTGGTATATGTATAAAGATTTAATAGCAACAGTAATATCGATGGCAAATGACTCCACATGTTACCAGCAAATTAGACCTCTGTCCTTGAGTATAGCCAAGAAAGAATTCAGATCAAAGACTCAAATACAAGTGAAAGTTTATTTAGAAAGTCACAGAGGTAGAAGTGAGCCATAGAAGAAGTGAGCTAGCTGGGATTCATGAACACAGGAAACAAGTTACAGAAGCAAAAGAAAGGAAGCAAAGGTGCTCACCTTGAGAGATGAAAGGGGGAAGAAAAGGTGTGGGTATGAGAGAGATAAAGAGAGAAGGAAGAGAGAAGGGGGAGGAAGGGAGGGAAGAAGTGAGGAGAGAGAGAGAGAGAGAGTTCCTTCATCTTGAGGATTTTTATCTGCTTCCCTAAAAGCAAGGATATTAAAATAGTTCTCAGAGGAGGATTTCAATATAATATTCATCGATTTTCCAGGTGTGTCCTTTCAGGGTCATAGTCTCTGCTGATTAGTCAGCACCAGGGCAGGAGGTCATTAGTTACCCTTCTAGTCCTAATGTCAGCCATAGCATCATCACTTCGTCTGGTTTTGCTGCTTCTCTGAGCCTGTAGCTGAAACATAACTGAGGCCTAGATGTAATCTCTAGTTTGATTAAAACATCTGTCTCTGAGGCTTTGTTCCTAAGATTATTTGATGTGAGACAGAACTTCATTGGTCCTGGAGGCTAAATACTTAAGGGAGTGATCATGCAAGGGCTTGTATGGGAGTCATGTGAGGCTGTTTTCTGGCCCCTTTGTTCCTTCTCTAAGGGAGTCTACCATATGACTAGTGACATGCCAGGGGAGGGCAGGTTAGAGGAGGGTCCAAAACAGCATGGCCGTAGATATGAAAGATAAGGAGATCTAAACCCCATGACCAGTGATATGCTCAGAACCAAAAGTTCACCCCAGGTGCCAGATGCCACTCAGCAGTACTTGTCTTCCCAGATTGCTCAGTGCTAGGCACCCAGGGCCTTCCATCCTGGTGACTTTCTATATCTGGCCTATTGCTCCCACTCTGCTCATGCCAGTCTGACTGCCTACTCTAATAGTAACACCAGAGTTCTCACATGGTCCAACTGTTAAGTAACTCAGCATAATAAATTTAGCTGTTTTCACATGAACCACTGATGCGCAAAAATAATTTCCTGCTAATCAGTAATAATGACTATATACCCAGTGAGTCACCGTTACACTTTAAGAAGAAGACTGTGCTAATGTGTGAATAATTATTGACCTGATTAAGTGTTCAATCTTGCTCTTGAAAAAAAAAGTGCACATTATTTAACAATTCAGTTCTATATTGTCTTTGAGATAAAAGCAAGAAGTAATTTGGATAACTAATGCACCAGCTAACTTCCGTTAGCAGTTCCCAAAAGTAGATGATTTTCATCTCCCTTAAACATTACAGGAACCTACATTTTTCTCTGCCTTGTGCCCTTAATGTGGTGCCAACTATTTTCATTTTTCTCCCCTAGAGGCAAGAGGAAAATGATATAGAGAAAATGAAGTAGATGATAGGGTTTTATCTGTCTGTCAGTTAAGAGGGTTTGGGATTCAGAGAAAAAGCTATTACTGGTTAGCACCATAGAACATTCCTCTACCAGGCCACTTTTCAAAGCTATTAGAAAGGTAAGCCTTTTGGGGAAATGAGAAATGCTCAGAATTCCAGACATTTCGCCAAGACCAAGTTGGAGTGCGATGAAGAGCTAAGAGCTACTATTTGTCAGGTTGCAGTTGTCTCTGATCAAATTGTTTCTTGTTTGTTTCCATAAGATTATCTCCCATTAAGTGCACAGAGCAGTTTTGTTCTCCAGAAGTGTCTTGACCTTGTATTTCAGATCAGAGACATAAAGAGGAAAAGAGGCATGCATCTGGGGAGGATAAAATGCTTCTTCTTTTATAATCAAGTGTTGTGACAGTGAGATACATATACTGGGTCAGGAGGACTTTCTGAAGAATTAAAATTTACCCAGAAATTATTTGAACCCTGCAGCAAAGCCTGCATCATAGTATATCTTACTGTGTATCACAATTTAAAATTGTCATTTCTATTGGGAGAAGAGGAGTTAGCTCACAAGAGGAGAGGAATTAGTTCACAATCAAGTTAAGAGACATGGACAGCAGAGCAATGTCCTTTCCTGCAAACGAGGCATTTCCTGCCTGCTACAATACTCGATTCTAAGTTATTATGTTGATACTACGTTTTTCACCCAAACTACCCTAGAGCTAAATAACATTAGAAAGTGACATTTAACCAAAACAACTTTAGTGATTCTGATAGTGATGCAAGGATCTCCAGGAATAAGTGAAATATGACTGCAACTCTGGGAAAGGCAGAATATGTTCAATAAATGCTGCATTTGGGCATAATTAAAGATGGAAAATGGAAATGTTAAAGACATCTTCCTCTTGGGGATGTTTTTCATGTATCACCTATGCCCACTTCAAACCATTCACTTTAATTTTTAAGGAGAAATGTGAAGGTACCTCAAAGGCCCTTTGAAACAAGAGTAGTAATGAATTTCTGTCTTAGGAGGCAAGTGTATTTATGTAAGTTGTTTGTGCCTCAGTATTAACTTCAGGCTTTGATTAGGTAATCTTTCAACTTCTTAGTTATTGAATGGGACTCCTTCACACCATACCATGACATACTAAGTTCCCAGTTGTGCTACACTGATGAAAAGGTTCTCTTCACATCAGGCTGTAAATTATTCTTCACTTTGGGTACTCTTGTCAGTAATAAAATGAGTATATAATTATCATTATGCTCTGTCAAAAAGGTAAATCAGTGTATAAGACCCTTTAGAATGACTTCCATCCCAAATGATTAAACTATAAAGCTGCAGTGAATAAGGACAATTTAGGTTATCAAGAAATTTTACTGGCCTGAAGCCATTTATATTCCATTGTAATGTATAAATCACTGCTATATCAGCAAAATGATCCTTCTCAGAATTTTTATTCCAATGTAGATTTCTCAAACTCTAAAGAGACTCAATATGGTCATTTCTCTCTTTGAAATAGACTCATCTATATTTGGCTGGGTTTAGATAAGGCAGTAGGGATTCTGAATGATGCAAACACAATGTTTGATGAAGATGGTGTAATGTTCCTGCTAACAGATAAAGTTTGTTTCTCTTCAAATGATTCAATACAGCAGAAAGGGGATTGCTCATGAATTGTGAGGGTTCTATCAAATTTCCCCTATTTTAATTCTAACCCCTCTTTTCAGGGATTCCTGTCAAAAGACCTGAAATAGGTATCCTGCTCTCCTGCCTAATAAGCCTATCTATTCAGTTTACACAAACACATATCCTTCATCTCATCTCTGAAATAAAACTACATCTCCCTTACTGGCATTGCATTAATATTTTTCTTTCTCCCCTTCAGTTGGAATCACTAACTGATAAGATTTGCCTTCATAATGCTGCAGGGAAACAGGAGGTTCCTTCCTACCTCCTTTTCTCAAGGCCAGAATAACTGTGAGACTCCACACAAGCACATGGGCTCTGGGGACAGCTACATTCAGTGCATGGTCTAGAGCATAGAATGAGAGAAAGTACACTGATGGTGGAGGGCGGAGTGGGGGTTCTATCATATTTTTGATTATCTAGGACAGGGTATTTGCTTGTAATGATAGGTCACAAGACCTTAGAAAATAACACTGCCCCTACCTACTTCCAAGAAGGGTTTATAAAATTGAAAATTATAGAAATAATAAAATGTTAAATGTTTTATAAAGCTCACTTGAAAAACACTGAATTGAGTAAATGAGAAGTGGAGAAAAATGTTATGTCAGAAAACTTACGAGAAAAAAAGAAAAAAACATAGTTCTTATCATCAAAATTTAGAAAGCTCATCTGATTTTTTGAGAGACTAAGTTTTCCTGTACAAGAGAGCTGAAAGGAACCAGTAGTTAACTAACTCATTCTCTGACTCAACATAGGTTTCTTAGGGACTCCAGAACAGAGACAAAGGGAATCACAGGAAATTTGGCTACTCAAATACAGTAGACTACTGACTAAGACTCAGACTTCTTTGGGTCCTTGTTTCAATCCATATGACTTTATTTCTTTAATATGTTCTGTTGCCAAATATCTCTTTTGCTTCTACTGCATTTCCTGTGTATTTTTCTCCATGGAAAGCAAAAATGACACACTTAAAGATTCAAATTAATGAGAATAATTTTCACTGATCTAATATGTAAAATTTTCTCACTTTCTATCACATTCTGTTGTCCTTTGGTCATTTTTATTGACACTTTCAATTTTGCAAGGAAAGTTTGTTTTATATCTTCATTGAGGATTTCAGCAAGGATTTAGCAGTCAAGAACATTAGAAACACAGGCTTGCTTGAGCTTTACTGTATACTGTAGATTTCTATTTTCCTTCTGTTTATGGCCTCTTACAATCCAATTCAAATCAGCAAATATTTATTGAGCACCACACATGATGGGCTTAGATAGTGCCAGGAGCTATTGGGGTTGAAAAGAAATATATGGGATAGTTTCTTCCTTGGAGATCCATTAAATTTTTATTAAATAGAGAACACAACACATTTCTTTTTAAAAAATAGAAAAGTTTCAAAAATCAAATAATTAAGGACACAAGTGAAAAACACAACAGCCAAGACTAGTTGAGAACAATTCATAGTAGATGTAGAACTTGGAACAGAACTTGAAATTGAATTGGTCATCTAGGCCAGGGAAGAAACATCAGCCAAGAGACGGAGAAAAAGAATAAGTATGAGACTGTTGTTGGAGATTGAGAACTCTGTAGTGGGAGAACTGGAGAGCTGACAGTAGGAGATAAACACAGATAGTGATAACTAAAATAAAGAGAAGAATAATGATACATACAGTGGGCAAACAAGGAAGTATATATTTCCCTAGATTAGTAAGAGTACGTAATGTATATATTAAATGCCATCATGTAAATTCTTACACTACGTTCTGACATATTGTTTTGTTTCCATATCTGTAAGAATTTGCAGTAATTGCAGAGGTAAATTTTATTTCCTCTCCACACTAACTAGCAGGATGAGTCAGAAACCCTTGCAAACTCTTAGGGCAAAACATGTTTCACTTTCACTTGAAAGCATCAGCAGCTATTAAAATAATTCCCTTCATTTCATGTTATACCATAGACAGGAAACACTTATACTGACTGGGGAGAAATGAAATCTTGCTTTATCAAAGTAACTGAGTTACTACATAAGACTGACATCACTCCAAGACCCGCTATTGTTTCCTGTGGAGAATATGTAAGTAAATGATCAGCATTTCATATTCCCACCTCACCACACCCCTGTTAAAGAGTGTTTGTTTTTTACCTCAATAGATAACACATATATTTTACAGGTTAAACTTAGTATCATAAGATTATTATTTACTCAATTATTCCATGAGTGACAACTCTCTGTCAGATAGTCTCATAAGTAATTGAAATATGGCAATAAACATGAAAATGAACAAAGGTCTCAGCTATTGTAAAGCATGCATTTCAGTGAAGGCAGACAGCAACAAACAGGAAGGCCAAAAGTAGACATGATAGTTTCAGGCTGTGGTCAGTGCTAGGAAAAAATAAACCGGGTCATAGGACAGAGCATAATGGGAGAAGGACAAGAATAGGATGAGCACAGAAGTGATCCCTGAGGATGTACCCTTGAGTTTAGCTGAAAGAATGCAGGGAAGCAATAAATACGAGAATCAAAGGAAGAACATTTAGACAAACAGAGCTACAGAGGTGATAGTCCTGAAGCAGCTGCAAAGAGAGCAGTGTGTTCAAGGAAGAAGAGGGGAGTTGTATAGGTTGGCTACAGAAAGAGGGAGAATGGGTGGCATGCAAGTGGAGAAGGGACCCCGTTGTGTAGAATTTTGTAGGGTTTGGTTAGAGGAAGAAATGGGGTAGGGGGAGGAGTGGGTAACACCTTCTCACTTTGACAAAAATTGTACATTTCAGTTTGCCAGTTTCTTAAGTAGGGAATTTTAAAATTTTTTATTTTGTTATTTTTTAAAGGTTTTATTTATTATTTCCAGAGAGAAGGGAAGGGAGAGAGGCAGAGAGTGAGAGAGACATCAATGTATGGTTGCCTTTCACCTGCCTCCAGCTATGGACCTGGCTGGAGACCTGGCTTGCAACCTGGTTATGTGTCCTGGCTGGGTTCGCAGGCTAGCACCTTTTCTACTGTGCCACCAGCCAGGGAGGGAATTTTATTTTTAATTGGCTATTTAAAGTTGTAAAAAAAACCAAAATGAACTGAAATTTCATTTTCTCTGTGTCTTGGACTTCTTCCAAGAATGTATATACAAAGGACTCTAAATAGAAAACTTCAAACCACTAATCAACTAAATTAGACAAGTGCTTATTAATCACTTCCTGTCTCTACTATTCCAGGCATTTTAGAATTATAAAAGAAGGCAGAAGTCATGATTCCCACCCTCAGAGAACTCATAGCTTATTTGAGAAGACCTGCATAAATGTAAAATCTAGAGAGTAGTCCATTCTGAAATATCTAAGTCAGAAGAAGGGATTAGAACAAAAATTGTATGGTTAATTGAAAATAACATTGTGGGATGATATAAAAATCACTACAGGGTGAATTCACCTAAGAAGATGGTATGAAGTAGTTGAGGCAAAGCCCAGTTATGAATTTCTAACAAGGGTTAACATTCATCAACTCGGGACTGGATATTGGGTTTGCACGGAAGAATAGAGACTGTAGCTGAGAATCTACCTGTAGGTGAGGGGAAAGATTAAGAATAATTACAGAAGGAAGAGTAATATAACAAAAGATCTATGCAACCAAAATAATGTATCAATAGTTCACAGAAGACACTAGGCATTTAATCAGGGAACAAAGGTGGGATTTTCCCCCAGAAAATAGCAAACACATGCTGCGCTTCTCATGTGAGAGATACTTTAAATAAATATCCTTGAAATATTTATAGTAGCAATCAGAGGTAAATTATTTTGTCTGTTACCTAAGATAACAGACAAAAAAACAAAACAAACAAAAAAAACCCTGGAACACACAAAGTTACCTAACTTGCCCACTGTCACATATAACCTCTCATAAAACCAAGGCATCTGTTTTACTTCATCAAATATAAGACATTGCACCTATTCTAGTAGTAACTGTAATAAAAGCAAAGAAAGGATCAGACAGAGGCCTGGTGGAAGGGTTTGGTACCTGCGAACTGGAAGCCCTATAGCTCAGTATTAACAATGAGAACGGAGAGGAGGGTATACATCTAAGAGTTCTTATAAAGCAAGATTGTCCAAGCTTTTGGAAAATATGCATATAAGAAAGAAAAGAAGGAATAACACCAGAAGAGTTCATTTAGTTAATGGAGAGGATAATAGTGTAGCTGGCACAGATGTAGAAATTGGAGAAGAGGGTTAATTAGAGTTGAAAAATGATGGTTGTCTGGACATAGAACTTAAGGAGATGTAAGAACTTTGCTGGGAAGGTATTCATAGGTATCTGTAAAGCAGATAGAGAATCAATTTAGAGCTTCATGCCAAGTAGACTTTAAGTCAAAATACACTTTCTATCACTGCCTTTCTTAGCTTTCGATTTGTCTGCAAAAATTGCATTCCAGGAGAAATTCTGACCTAACTTCGGATGAATAATTGTAGCAGCTGTGTCTAAGACTAGTCATTCTCAGAGGTGATGAGGTCAAGCTCCACAGTTGGCTTGACATTTTGTTCAAACTGAGTCGTCCATCTGCTCTTCTAGGCTAATAGTACCGCTGTTCATAGATAGAGACTGTCTTGGTCACCTATGACTGGATTTGGGAAGCAGACATGCAAGAAATGATGGATGTCTTTGCTTCAGCAAAGTGTAGGGTAGGTGTAAGGGCAAAGGTGAGAGAGTAAGGAAAGTTTACCAGACTCTAAATAAAAGGCCAGTTTTTTCTTAATTAACTATGGTTCTTCATTGTTTTATCCTATTTTCATGAGGGTTAACCCCACTAGGACCCTCCATTTCACTTCGATTTTAAAGCTGATATGCCACAGTAATGATGCATAACACAACCACAAGCTACATTTTTCTATTCTCTCTCAGCTGACCCATGGCAAGAATGATGACTGGTACTGATGTGGCCTACTTCCAACTCACAGGGATTGTGATTTCTTTTTTGAAGATAATGAATTTGCTTATGATCTCCTCACCATTCTTCTTTTTCTTCTCATGGGGGAAAAATAGTTGAACACTAGCCCTGGTAAAAAATCCATTTACATGTTTTCAACTGGCAAAATTCCCATGGGAAAGATATTACAAAATAGAGTCAGAGAAAAGTATCCTTGCCTTTCAAGCCACAGAGGCCATGTTCCATAGTTCATGGAGAAAACCAAGTAGACCATTAATCTACAAATAATAATCTGAATAAAGATTCATGACATAAACCTAGGAAGATATCATTTTATTGATGTAGCCTGAAGTAACTCAGATACTTTGGGGTCAATATCTAATTTGTTATCAGATTTTATTCAGGACATACATAATAGAGAAGGCAGAATCTTGCCCCACATGAGATACATGTAATGACTTACTTGCTTGCCTAATAATATAATTCATCATATATATAAGCAAATGAAATCTATAAAAATGTAAATTCACAGTTTTTAAAAAATATATTTATTGATTGATTTTTTAATAGAGAGGCAGGGAGAGAAAGAAAGAGAGAAGGAAACATGGGTTTTGTTGTTCTGCTTATTTATGCATTCACTGATTGCTTTTAGTATGTGCCCTGACTGGAAATCAAACTGCAACCTTGGTTGATGCTCTAACCAACTGAGCTACCCAGCCAGAGTTCACAGGCTGTTTTTTAAGTCCTGGAGCAAAAAGGAAAATAGCTAACTACTATCCACAATTCTCAAATCATTTTGGTTATTTCATTTTATTTGTTTTATTTTATTTCTCCTCAGTCATCCAGTAAAAGAACATTTAAAAACCTTTCAGTTTCACAAAGCCTTATTTGATTTCCTATTAGCTCCATAGATAAGATGGCCATAAGAATAAAACATCAGGCCATTATTTTAGACCTGAACAGATGACTAACTATACAGTTCTGCGAAACACATTCAATAGGCATGTGTTCTGTTTTGTACTAATTCTGAATAAAGCTGGCATTTCCTTTATGAAGCAGCTTTCTGGTTTCTCAAAATGATTGCAACTTGAAGTCACAAATGGTTTATTTATGTCTTTATAAAATTTTACAAAGACCTAGCTAGTCATCAAATGCTGTGCTATTCACAAAGACACAACATATTGTTTCTAAAGTATAATATTCATTCATCTATGGTGGCAGTCTTGTCTGACAAATTCTTGACCAAGATCAACTTATGGCTACATTATGAGTGTCAGGAAGACAGAGAGGCAAAATATGTAGAGGCAACAGGTGCACATAGAACTGCTTTGAAGAAAATGTCCAAATTTAGCATACGATATTCTAGTTAGAACAACAAAATTTATTCCCATGTCCATATCTGGTTTGCAAAAAGGCTAAGAGATATCTAGAACTAAATGTAGAAGGATCGTGTGGAAGAAGGGGAAAATGTACATTGGGAAGAATGAATAGTATCTGACATGGCCCACCACAAACCACCTGACTTAGTATGTAGAAAAGAGTCTAAATCCTCCTTGAGGCTTTGGCTATGGAACATATAAATGAGAAAGCTTTGCAGACTATTTTCACCTTCTGCCCTTCTTCATATCACCCCCGAGGCACTAAACAGGAGCAGGCCACCTCCATTAATAGATGAAAAGAAAATTCAGGAGAAAATGAAGCTTAAATTAGCATTTGAAGTATTATGAAATTATATATGTCAGGTAACTGACTTAATGAGTATTCAACAAGTACTCAGTAAGAGGTAGTCATTGTCAAGTATTATACCTTTAAGTCAGGATATTATACAAAGGGTCAGGATATTTTTTTAAATCTATATAATAATGTTACATTATCTTGCTCATATTATTCTCAGAATACTGCTACCATTATTTTACATTTAAATTTAAAAGGGAAAAAATAAATGAAAGTCCAAATAACTATTTGCAAATCAGAAATTCCCCTTTCATAGGCACACCTACATATCATCTATGACATATTAGAACATAGCATTATTTTTGTTCATTTTGTTTAGAAATCAATATAATTCACACATACTAATGTTAACAACAACATAATATAGTGAAAATAACTAAGTATTAGGAATAAAATTAATGAGTGAAAGAAAATAACCAAATTGCCATTTGCAAATGGGCAAAAATGTTTTAAAATTTTCTTTATTTATTTTAAAGTAAAAGAAATGTGATTTAAAATTTTACACAAAAGTATATATTTTTAAAATGTAATAGTCTTCTCTCACCTATTTTATTTCCATTGCTCAGAGACATATAATATTGATAACTTCATGTATATCTGTTCAAGCTTTTCTTCTTAATTATATGTGCAACTATAAAATCAACATTGAAAGAAATTGTTATTTCTACTGGAAATAAAAAAGAATTGTTTGTAGTTGTTTTTCTCACAAATACAATCTTTTTCAACCTTTCATAGATATATATGTATATAACATATACATATATACATATATACATGTATATACAGGGTGGGGCAGAAGCTTGTTTACAGTTGTAGGTGAAAGAGTTTCCTCTTGTATTATTATTTATTAAGTTTGTATTATTCTTCATACAAACAATTGTAAACCTACTTTTGCCATACCCATATATCACAGTGGATTAGCATTATTTATCGTACTTATTTTCTGTAAAGTGAGACTGACTACCACGTAAGTAAATATTGAATCATTGTCCTAGGCGAAATAGTGATAGGCCTCTGAAAACCTCTAGCCACAAAATTTTCATCAACCAATCGATATATAACCTTGTTTTGTGTGTTTCGTGTTTCTGTTTTTAAGACACCATATATATATGTAATTCATTAGCACTAAACTCACAGACAATAGCACTGTAACTCATGTCTGAAAGAGACTTATCTAGAGCTCGTACCAGGTCTGTCCCGAAAGTATCGAGCCAGTGTCAATATAATTAAAAGAGTTTGCACGGCCGACACTTTCGGGACAAACCTCGTACTTTCTTCCTAAATTATAGCTTAAACTTGATGTGCCAGGGAACACTATAAAAAACTTCTGCTCTTGAGAGTCATTTTAAATAACAAAATCACCAACATAACAGTTCAAGAAAGCTCAAAATATGGCATTAACTAAGACACCAAACAGACACATATTTACAGTATGAGAGTTTAAACAAGAAGGCAGAACTATCCTCTTATTCAATCTCAGCTAGAAAAATAAGCATTGGGCTGCACATGTTCAGATTACTGTGGAAGCGCATGGTTGTTGATTTGGGTGTAACAAAACAAATTTAGCAAGTAGAATTTGCGAATATAGAATCCATGAATAACAAGAAACCTCCATATTCTTCATAGCTGCCGCACCATTTTACCTTCCAATGAACAAGGGTTCCAATTTTTCCAGTCCTTATCAACTCTTATCTTTATTTTTGTAAAAATAGCCATCTTAGCCCCGGCTGGTAGCACAGTGGGTAAGGCGCCGGCCTGCGAACCCAAAGGTCGCAGGTTCGATTCCCCAACCAGGACACATAACAAGGTTGCAAACCAGGTCTCCAGTCAGATCTGTGGCTGGAGTCAGGTGAAAGGCAACCATACATTGATGTCATTCTCCTTCTCTGCCTCTCTCCCTTTCCCTCTTTCTAGAAATAATGAAATTTTTTAAAAAATCTTAAAAAAAAAATAGCCATCTTAACAGGTGGTGATATTTCATTGTAGTGTTAATTTTTCATTTCCCTCATAATTAACGATGTGAAGCATCTTTTCATGTACCTGTTGGTTATTTGTATATCTTCTTTGATAAAACATATTTTTTGCTTATTTATTCATTTTTTAATTCAGTTATTTGGTTTTTCATTACTGAGTTGTATGAGTTCCTTATACATTTTGGAAATTAATCTCTTCTCAAGTAGATAGCTTACAGATACTTTCTCCAAATCCATAGATTCCTTTTCTGTTCAAAATTTAGTTTGATGTAGTCCAACTTGACTACTTTTGATTTTGTTGTTATGTTTTTAAAAATCAGCCCTGGGTGGTGGCTCAGAGGATAGGCACTGGCCTGCAGACCCAAAGGTCTCTGGATCAATTCCCAGCTAGGGCACATAACCAGGTTGCAAGCCAGGTCTCCAGCCAGTTCTATAGCTCTCTGCCTCCCTCCCTTCCCCTTTCTCTAAAAATAATAAATAAAAATTTCAAAAATCTTTAAAAATTGTATTAATCATTGCTAAATCAATTTCAAGAAGTGTTTCTCTATGTTTAATTGTAGGAATTTTACAACTATAGGTCCATGTTTAAGTATTTAATTCATTTTGAGTTAATTTTTTAAAAGATTTTATTTATTATTTTTAGAGAGAGTGGAAGGGAGAGAGGCAGACAGGGAGAGAGATATCAATGTATGGTTGCCTTTCACCTGCCTCCAGTTACAGGTCTGGCTGGAGATCTGGCTTGCGACCTGAGTATATGTGCCCTGGCTGGGAATCGAACCAGCAACCTTTGGGTTCATAGGCTGGCACTTTATCCACTGTGCCACCAGCCAGGGCTTGAGTTGATTTTTGTGTGTGGTGTAACGGAGAGGTCCAGTTCCATTTTCTGAATATGAATATACAGTTTCCCCAGTACCATTTTCTGGTGAAACACTTTCCCCTTTGTGTCCCATTGACATCCTTGTCAAAGATTAGTTAACTGTATATGCATGGCTTCCTTTCTAGGCTTTCCATTCTGATAAATTGGTCTCTCTGTGTGTCTTTATCCCAGTATCATGCTGTTTTACTTACCATAATTTTGTCACATAGTTAAAAATCAGGAAGTGTGATACCTCAAGCTTTTTATCCATTTCCTCGTGATATTTTGGTCTATTCTGGAGCTTTTCTGGTTCCCTATGATTTTTAGGTTTTTTTTTCTGATACTGTAAAAATTACAATTAAGGATTTCAAAGGGACAGCATTAAATCTGTAAATTGCTTTGAATAGTATAAACATGCTAACAATATAAATTATTCTAATCCATAAACATGGGATATCTTTCCATACTTATTTTTTATTTTGGAAATGTTTTAGAGTTCTCAATAAAATATTTCACTTCTTGTTGAATTTATTCTACAGTATTTTTATGCTATTATAAATGAGATTATTTCTTAATTTCTTTTTGTGTGGTTCAATGTTAGTGTATAGCAATACTACTGATTTTTTAATGCTCATTTTGCATATTGAAACCTTACTAAGTTTATTTCTTCTTACAAGTTTTTGGATGTGTGTGGAATCTTTAAGGTATTCTTCATAGAAGACCATGTCATCTGTGAACAGAGATAACATTACTTCTTCCTTTCCAATTTGAATGACTTTTATTTATTTTTCTTGCTTTATTGCCCTGCAAGGACACTATGTTGAATTAAGGTTGTGAGAGTAAACATCCTTATTTTGTTTCTGATTTTGGAGAAAAAAGCATTTTTAATTCTTGACTACTGAGCATGATGTTAACTGTGATTTTGTTATATATAGTGTTTATTATTTTGAGAAATATTCCTTCTATACTTAGTTTGTTGGGAGTTTCTATTTGAACAACATTTAATTTTGTGAAATTCTTTTCTGCATCTTTTGAAATGATCATGTGATTTTTTACTTTGTTTTATTAATGTGCATACTTGGATTATCCTTGCATCTCAGAGACAAATCCCATTTATTATAATGCATGATCCTTTTCAGGATCCATTGAGTTCAGTTTACTTATATATTGTTGAGGTTTTTTGCATCTATATTCATCAGGGATGTCAACCTATAGTTTTCTTTGGCTTTGGTATCAGAGAAAGGCTGGCCTCATAAAATAATTTTGGAAGTCTTTCCTCCTCTTCAATATCTTTGGAATGAGTCTGACAAACATTGGTGTAAATTCTTCTTTAAATATTTGAAAGAATACATAATGAAGCCATCTGGTCCTAGGGCTGTTTTGTTTGTTTTCCTTACTCATTATTGGTTTGTTCAGATTTTAGATTATTTTATGATTCAGTCTTGGTAGGTTATGTGTATATAGGAATTTATCCAGTTTTTCTAGGGTGTCTAATTTGTTGGTATATAATTGATAGACACTTATGATCTTTTTTATTTCTATGGCATTCACTGTAATGTCTTCTCTTTTATTTCTTAGTTTATTGGTTTGAGTAGTTTCTTTTTCTTAATGTAGCTAAAGGTTTGTTAATTTTGTTTATTCTTTAAAAAAATGAAACCTTTTGTTTTGTGTATGCTTGAGAACAATGTGTGTTCTGCTGCTATTGAGTGAAACTTTCTGTGTATGTTTGTTTGGTCCATGTGATCTATAGTATTGTTCAAGTATTCTGTTTCCATATCAATTTTCTGTCTGGATGTTCTATCTATTGTTGAAATTGGGGTACAGAAATTTCTTACTATTGGATTGACCAAACAGTTTGTTCAGTTTCTAAGTAAAAATAAAAGACACGTTTTTCATTTTCACCAATAACTTTATTGAACAATGTAGTCACCATTTTGTTCCACTACTTTCTACCATCTTTCAGGAAGCTTCATAATTCCATCTTCCCAAACTTTTTATCTTTTTGAGCAAAGAGCTGGTTCATATGCCCTTTGCAGTATTCCAGGGAATTGAAAATTTTCCATTAAAAGAATTTTGTAGAGGCAAAGATGGGGAGCAGCTTAGACAAGAACCTAGTATAAAGGAACCATGGACATGGACAACAGGTGGGATTGACTTTGGGGGGAATGGGTGGGTGGGTGGGGGGACAGAGGGGAGCAAAAAGGGGATGGATGTAATACAACAACAATAAAATTAAAAAAAATAATAATAAAATAAAAATAAAAAATAAACTCCTCAATGGAAAAAAAAAAAAAAAAAGAATTTTATAAAGACTGAAATAAATTGAAATTTGAAGGTGCAATGTCTTGTGATCATGGTAGATAAATCAGAACTTTCCAGCCAAGCTATAACAGTTTTTACCTGGTCATCAAAGAAAAATGTGGACTCTTGTGTTATCCTGATGGAAGATTATGCATTTTCTAATAAATAATTCTGGAGACTTTTTACCAGGTGCTACTTTCAGTTGGTCTAATTGAGAGCAGTGCTTGGTGAAATTGAATGTTTGGTTTTCTGGAAGGAACTCATAATAGAAGAATCCCTTCCAATCCCACCATATACTCAACATCACCTTCTTTGGGTGAAGAGTGGTATTTAAAGTGGTTGGTGGTGGTTCATTTTACTTGCCCCATAATCTATACCATTCTACATTATTGTAAAGTATCCACTTTTCATCACCCATCACAATTTGTTCTTCATACACTGTACAGATCTTTTTTTTTCCATTTCAGTTGCATTTTTACTTTTATTGAAATAATAAAGCATAATATGCCAAAAATGTTGTCTATTTTCTTCCACCTTCAAAATTAAAATGGTTACACACATATTCACCAATTTTGGTTTTTTTCTTAAATGCCCACTGACATAATAGCTGTCATAATACACTCTTTAAAAAATTGTTTCAAATGAAGTAAAAGATAAACAAGTGCTAATTAAGCCATCTTATGAAAAAAATGGACATTTTGGCCAACCCAATATTATTCTATTGTTGTCTTTTCATTAAATTCAGTTAATATTTGCTTTCTATATTTAAGTGCTCTGATGTTGGGTAATGTATATATATATAAATGTTTTATCTTCTGATGAATTGATCCTTTTGTAATTATATAATGTCCTTCCTTTTTCCTTGTAAGTTTTTTAAATTGGAGTCTATCTTATCTAATTATAGCCACCTCTGCTCTTTTTCTATCCTTTTACTTTCAGCCTGTGTTCTTAAATCTAAAATGAATCTCTCCCACCCAGCATATAGTTAGTTTTCATTTTATTACCCATTCAGCCTCTCTAATCTTTTGATTGGGGAGTTTCATCAATTTATGCTTAAAGTTATTATTGACAGAAAAAGATTTACTATTGCCAGTGTGTTAATTGCTTTCTGTCTGTTTTGTGGGTATGTGTTTTGTTATTTAGAGATCAGGTGACTGGGTTGAGCAAGAGTTAGTTCATGGCTGAGCAAGAACCCACGCTGGGGTCTGTGCTTCTGAAGTTTTATTCTAGCACAAGGACTGACAAATTATGGAACACTGGCCAAGTACAGCCCTCTGCCTACTTTAGTGTAGCCTTCAATTAAGAATGATTTTTATACTTTTGAAGGGTATGGAAAACTCAAAAATCATTTCATGGTACATAAAGATTTATTGGGCCCTGGTTAGTGGCTCAGTGGATAAGGTGCTGGCCTGCAAACCCAAAGACTGCTTGTTCGATTTCCAGCCAGGGCACATAATCAGGTTGCAAGTCAGGTCTCCAGCCAGGTCCTTAGCTGGAGGCAGGTGAAAGGCAACCATACATTGATGTCTCTCTCCTTCTCTGCCTCTCTCCCTTCCCCTCTCTCTGAAAATAATAAATAAAATCTTTAAAAAAAAAAGATTTATTGTAACTAATATGATTTACATATTGCCCAATGTCAGGCCTGGGAAATTTCTGGGTCTATGCATGGCTGAACCTTCCCTCTGGGTCAGCTGGGGAAATAGCCTTTCTTACCCCAGGAACCCGGAACACTGAGCCCCAAAAGTAACCAATTTAGCAGCCTTGTGCAGACAGTTATTGCCTTTGGGTATGCTGCCTGTTTGCTGTAATGCATATAGAGTCTCCTTTGTTCCCATGTGTATATAAGATGCCCTGCTGTAAGCTAGTGCACACTGCTGTTATGGGAGGTTGGACAAACTGTGCGTGTACTAGCTGATATCCTCCAGCTCACAGCTGAGTGGAAACAGGAGAGTGTGTGTAGAGATACCTGGACTCTCTGCAGTTGTTAACATAAGTGCAGCTGTGATCAGGGTGAGCCAGACATTCATGAGGACACACATGTGGTCCTTATCCTGCTGCTTGCTATAAAGCATGCAAACCCTCATGAAAGCTCAGCCTAAGTCCTTCTATACCACCAGCCAGAGGCCTCCCGGCCAGCAGAACTTGTTGGTCCAGCACCCAAGGCCATGGGCCCTGACGACTGGTGTCATGAACAGAATGGCAAGGTGCTGCTGCCTAACAAATGGCATGGACAACAGCAAGGCCAGGTGCTAGAACTTGACACCCAACTAGTTTCATGCTGCAAAAGCAGACCTGAGTAGTTGAACACAGACCCTATGGGCCATAAAGCCTAAAATTTAACTATTTGGTTCTTTACAAAAGGGTTGCCAATTCCTGTTGTAAACCTTTGCTGCTCCAAGTGTTGTTTCTATACCATGAGCAAGAGGTGTCATCTGGGTGTTTGTCACAAAGGCAAAATCTCAAGTTTCATCCCACAACCTGCTGTATCTAATTTTCATTTTAGCAAAGTCCCAAATGATTTGTATGCATGTTTAATTGTAAGAAGCAATGTTTGTTCCTTTTTTCTTTCTGCTGTGTAGTATTCCGTTGTGTAAGTGTACCACAGGTTTTTGATCCATGAATCTACTGATGGGCACTTAGGCTGTTTCCAGCACTTGGCTATTGTAAACAGCATGTCTATGAACATAGGGCTGCATAGGTTCTTCTGAATTGGTGTTTCAGGACTCTTAGGATATAATTTTAGCTTTTGTGATAGCATGGATGGAACTGGAGAGTATTATGTTTAGTGAGATAAGCCAGGCAATAAAAACAAATATTACATGATCTCACCTAATATAGAAAACTAATGAACAAAACTAACAAGCAAGCAAAATAGAACCAGAGGCAAGGAAACAAGGAACAGACCGTTACCAGAGGGGGAGGGGGAGAAAGAGGGAAAGAAGGAGAAGAGTTTAGTCAAGGAACTAATATAAAGGACCCATGGATGTGGACATGTGGGGATTAACTGTGGGAGAGAGGATGGAGTGGGTGGGGCAGGGGAGAGCAATGGGGAAAAAAATGGGACAATGTAATGTAACAACAATAAATTTTTTTAAACATTTTTTTTTTAAAAAAAGCATTGTTATACTAGTGTGCTGGGAGGCAGAGGAGAGCAAGGTAGGGTCACAAACATTTAATGAATGTCTGCTGTTTGGTGTGCAGAAGCAGGCACACATTCTTAGCAAGGGCCTCTGAGACTCCTGCACATAAGTATGCAGAGAATAGGAAGTCATATTCAAGCTACCATAATCTACATTTCTTATCTCAATGCAAGAAACATCCACACCTGTAGAGAATTCTTTATAAGAGTTTATATGAAACAAACTAATGCTATATGTCAGGGAGCAAGATCTTCAATGCCCCAGAGAATGACAGTTTTGCTGCTTCTTTTCTGCATCTGCGATTAAGGAAGGAAAGTAAGGATGATTGTATGAAGGTATGAAAAGAAAGTCAGGACCACATTACAGGACTGTTAGCAAGATTATGTGCTTCCTTAAGGGTAATTAAGCCTTCGAGGACTATTCCAATAGTCAGACATCTCAAAGGCATGTTAACCTAGATGCAAAAAAATAAATACATAAATTTAAATTGGAAAAAAAAGTTATGTGCCTGGGGCATGTCTATCCACCATGGACTGTCCAGTTAGAAAATTATGATCAGATCACTCTGGGAGGTTGCATCCCATAGAAGCCCTTTTTATTCTGTCCAAACTTATTATTAAAGTGTTTTCTGCAGAAGCTGATCAACAAGAGGATAATCAAATTAGCCAGTATCCAACTTCCTCTCCCCAGCCTCCAGGGCAGAAAAGGGCTTCCTGACAAGCAGGATGGCCAATTCTACTAAATTGGCCTGAAGCGCAGCTGTAGGTAAGTTTCTCCAGAGATAGTAGTTCAAATGTTTTACTAAAGCATTTTTACAAATGGTAAAATAGTTGTGAATAAGATGGAGTGGCCTAAAGGTGCCCACCTGCAAACCCCAAGGTCGCTGGTTTGATTCATCAGTCAGGGCACATAACCAGGTCGCCAGCCAGGTCTGTAGCTGGAGGCAGGTGAAAAGCAACTATACATGGATGTCTCTCTCCCTCTCTGCCTCTCTCCCTTTCCGAACTTTCTAAATATAATAAATAAAATCTTAAAAAAAAAAAAAAAAGATGGTGTGGCCTGTAATCTTCTTTCAAAAATAGTTGGCAAAGATTATTCTCCATTTGAACACTTTCTTTCAAATATGCAATACAATAGTGTTAATTCAGTCAGCATGCTGTATGTACTTGCATCCCCAGAATTTACCTCATAGCTGAAAATTTGTACCTTTTGACCACTTTCCCACATTTTGCTCCCTCCCCAACCCCTACCTCTGGCAACCACTGTATCTATGTTTCAATGAGTTGAGGATATTTTTAAATTCCACTTATAATTGAGATTATACAGTATTCATCTTTCCTAATTTCACTTACATAATGCTTTCAAAGTCATCAACGTCACAAGTGGCAGAATTTCCTTTATGACTAATATTGCATCATATATATTATGTACTATTTTCTTTACACATTCCTTCTTTGATGGACACTCAGGCTATTTGCATTTTGCATTTTTTGGCTATTAGAGTGCTTCAATAAACATCATGGTATGGGTATTTTTTTTAGAGATAGTGATTTTTTTTTTTCTTGCATGCAGGGGAACTAAGAAATGCAATATGATTCCAGCAGCAAAGGCATCTGGGAAAAGTTGGACTCTGTTTAATCTTCTGTGACTGTTTAACTCTCTGCAGACTCAGGCTTGGCTGATTATCCAGAATGCTGCCCCTACCCCAAGTGTCATGCCCCCAAAAAGGAGGTGAATGAATGTATAAAAAGGGATAACTGCCTGATGTTAATCTGTTCACTTAGAAATACATTGTTCTTTCTGGTGGTCCACAAGGCTGCCCAACATATGGTTGTACTATTAACCCCTTATAAATAACAGAGCCTGTCCTGAAAGGGGTGTGGACTACTGCCCATCAGCCACCACAAGGAGCAGCTGCTTTGCCCACATGTAAATTCTCCAATTAAAGCTATTATGAATTTAAATAAGGCTGCATGTCAGTTCTTCGGGGACAATCCTGAGTTTAGACTTTTGGGGTTTTCTCCCAACACTGGATCATGTAGTAATTCTGTTTTTAAATTGGGGGGGGGGACCTCCATAATGTTTTTTTCAGAGTGGTTGCACTAATTTACATTTCCACCAACAATGTACAAAGGTTCCCTTTTCTCCACATCCTTGCCAGCACTTGACATTATTTGACTTTTTAATCATAGGCATTGTAATAGGTATGAGATGGTGTCTCATTGTAGTTTTTAAACTATATTTTTATTAAAGATTTTATTATTTTCAGAAAGAAGGGCAGGGAGGGAGGAAGAAAAGGAGAGAAACATCAATGTATGGTTGCTTTTCACCTGCCTCCAGCTAAAAATCTGGCTGGAGACCTTGCTTGCAGCCTGGTTATGTGCCCTGACTGGGAATTCAACCAGTGACCTTTGGGTTCTCAGTCTAACACCAATCCACTGAGCCCCACCAGCAAGGACGTTAAACTTTTTAATAAAGATTTCATTTATTTTTAGAGAGAGGGAAAGGGAAGGAGAAAGAGAGGAAGAGAAACATCAATCTGCTGCCTCCTGTATGTGGGACCAAACTCACAACCTAGGCAAGTGCCCCACCCAGGAATTGAATCTGCAACCCTTTGCTCTACAAGACAATGCCCCATCCACTGAGCCACACCAGTCATGGCTCTTTGTAGTTTTAATTTTCATGTTTCTGATGATTAGTGATGGTAAGCACATTTTAACATTCCTGTTGTCCATATGCATATATTCTTTGTATTTTTTTCCTCTCCCCACTTAGTAATTGAATTGCTTAAGGTTTTTGTTATTGAATTGTATGGATTCTTTATATTTTTTAGATATTATCTCCTTGTCAGATATGTGATTTGCAAATATTTTCTCTCATTCCTAAAATGCCAGGATGTTGGGTGTAAGATCCACTGCCTTCCCTTCCTTTCTAATGAAAAGATTCTGGGTAGTGCGCCTGTCCCCCATTTTGCAGAACTATTGGCTTTTTCCCTAAAGCACTGAATGTCAAGATGTTACAGCAAGCTCCACTTTGCACCCTTCCTCCTGAAAGAGACATTTTAGGATTGTGCATCAATCCCACAGAATCAGGCTGCTTGCTGAAAGCTAATCGCTTCCTTGCCCTAAGGAAATGCACTGGAATGCCAGGAAGTTGGGTGCAGGCTCTATTTCTTTCCTTTTGTTTTCCTGGAGAAGCCTCAAGATTGAGCACTTGCTCTCAATCCTGCAGCCCAGGCTGCCTTCTAAGAGCCACCCACCTGTTACTTTTCCCTAAAGGATTGGGCTGGGCCACCAGGAGCTTGGCTGCCAGTTCTGTATTTCACATTCTTTCTTGAAAGAGAAATCTTAAAATAGCATACCTTTTTCAGTCTTGCAGAATCACACAGGCTGTGTGAGAGCCACCCATGCATTTTCTTTGTTTTTAGCCCCACCCCACCCCCAGGCACTTTAACTAAGCTGGTTGCCCCAACAGCCTGTATGTGAGGTTGTACAGAAGTATATTTCTGGGGCTACATCCCAAAAGTCAAGGAAGTGCAGGCTTCACTCCTCTTTCCTGCAAGGGAAAAGTCTTAGGTCAGCTGAATCTGTCTTGGTACTGAACTGTACTGACTTGGGAAAGGAAGGGCTCACACCAGCCAAATGAAACTACTCCTAACTTTTTCAAAATGTTTTTTCTCTTGTCTTGTCTTGGGTGTTTCAACTTCTTAACTAGTCTCTGGAACTCCCAGAAAGGTATTTTTGCTCAAATATCATTGTTTTATGTGTGTTTATAATATATGTTTATGTGAAAGGATAATGACTGGAACTTCTTATTCTACTGTCTTATTGATGTTACTCTTCAATATCTTTTCATTAAAAATTGATGCAGGAGCCCTGGCTGGTAGCACAGTGGATAAGGTGCCGGCCTGCGAACTCAAAGGTTGCTGGTTCGATTCCCCAGCCAGGGCACATAATGAGGTTGCCAGCCAGGTCTCCAGCCAGGTCTGTAGCTGGAGGCAGGTGAAAAATGGCAGCCATACATTGATGTCTCTCTCCCTCTCTGCCTTTCTCTCTTCTCCTCTCTCTAAAAATAAAAATAATAAAATCTTAAAAAAAAAATTGATGCACACAGCCCTGGCTGGTGGCTCAGTGGCTGGGTGCTAGCCTGTGGGCCCAGAGGTTGCTGGTTCAATTCCCTGCCAGAGCACATAACCAGGTTGTAAGCCAAGTCTACAGCTAGATCTGTAGCTGGTGGTAGGTGAAAGGCAACCATACACTGATGTTTCTCTCCCTTTCTTCCTCCCTCCCTGCCCTTCTTTCTAAAAAAATAATGAATAAAATCTTTAAAAAATTGATGCACACAAAAATCATATTTTTGGAAAAACACTGACAAAGTCATAAATGAAACAATTTAGAACCACAGCTTGGGGGAGGAATGTATATATATATATGTAAAATTATATACAACAATAACCCTACAAACACCAATTTCTCATCCAACCTTAAGGTAGCTGGGCATTAAAGAAAATAAGAGCCTTGTAGTGGCTCTTCACTCCTCCTGTTTGACAGACAACCATGTCTCCCTGTTCAGTACCAGACTCAACCCTGAAACACAATGGTGAAGGTAGGAGTGAACCAATTTGGCCATACTGGGTGCCTAGTTACCCTTTTACTCTGGTGAAGTACATGTCATCACCATCAGTGATCCCTTCCTTGATCCCAATTACATGGTCTACATGTTCCAGTATGATTCTACTCATGGCAAATTCAAAGGTACAGTCAAAGCTGAGAACGGAAAGCTTGTAATCAACGGAAAGTCCATTGCCATCTTCTAGGAGTGAGATCCTGCCAACATCAAGTGGGGTGATGCTGGTACTGAATATGCTATGGAGCCCACTGGTGTCTTCACTACCATGGAGAAGGCTGGGGCTTACTCGAAGGATGGAGCCAAGAGGGTCATCATCTCTGCCCCTTCTGCCAATGCCCCCATGTTTGTGATGGGTATGGATCAGGACAAGTATGACAACTCCATGAAGATTGTCAACAATGCCTCCTGCACCACCAACTACTTGGCCCCCCTGGCCAAGGTCATCCATGACAACTTTGGCATCAATGAAGGACTAATAACCATAGTCCATGCCATTACTGCTACTCAGAAGACCATGGGTGACCCCTCTGGAAAGCTGCCCTGTGATGGCCAAGGGGCTGCTCCGAAGATCATCTCTGCTTTTACTGTCACTGCCAAGGTTATGGGCAAAGTCATCCCCGAGCTGAATGGGAAGCTTACTGGCATGCCCTTACGTATCTTCACCCTCTATGTGTCGCTTGTGGATCTGACTTGCTGCCTGGAGAAAATTGCCAAATAATGGTGACCTTTAAAAGGTAGGGAAACAGGCAGCAAAGAGCCCCATCAAGGGCATCCTGGGCTACACTGAAGACCAGGTTATCACCTGCAACTTTAACAGTGACACCACTCCTCCACCTTCAATGCTGAGGATGGCATTGCCATCAATGACCACTTTGTCAAGCACATTCATATGACAATGAATTTGGCTACAGCGACAGGGTGGTGGACCTTACTACCACCAAGGAGTAAGAGCCTCTTGGACCACCAGCCCCAGCGACAGGAAGAGAGGCCCTCAGCTGCTAGGTAGTGTCTGCCCCAAATTGATGCCCCAACACTGAGAATCTCCTGACCTCTAGTTTCTGTCCTGGACTCCTAAAGAAGGGAGGGGCCTAGGGAACCCTACCTTGTCATATACCACCAATAAAGTTCACTGTAACCCCCCTCAAAAATAAAGAGCCTAGCAGTAATTTCCTCAGAGAAAATAAGAACTCAGTAAGGAAAACATTTGTGGATATAGGTAAACTTGTCTGTAATACAGGGAGAATTCCCAAAGGCCCTGTGAAACAGTTTGGGAGGATGTAGGAAGTTGAATTAAGAGAAAGGCATCACTGAACATTTAAGAAGTCATGTAGTAATCAGTCTGATGCTTGCAACAATTCACATTTTGGGTGATGACCAGGAATAAAAAAAAGTTAGGAATTGTGAACTCGGTCTTAACTGTTTCCTGAAAAAAGGAAGCAATCCAAATTTATAGAATTCAGATCTAGGCTGAAGCAAAGGACCAGTTTATGGGGAGGGAAGCAAAGAGACCAGTTAAGGAGCATGAGCTTTGTGGTTCGCCACTATGGCCAAGAAGATAGATGGTTGCAGCCTATCTTTCAGAAAGTAGGATGCTGCAGCAACAGCATGTGGTTCCTGTGCTGGCATGCCCCTTCAAGCTGAAGCCCAAAGAGGACAGGGCAGCATGGTCAACACACCAATCCAAACTACAAGCCCCATGGGAAAAGAGACCTTATCTACTGTGTTCTTCACTCTGTCCAAAGAACTAAAGGCATCAATTAATACAGTATTTACTGAATGAATTAGATAGTAGTGAACAACTGGAACCAGAAAACCAACAAAAGGAATTAATGAAATATAGTATATCTTTGCAATGGAATTTGATGAAATAATTGAAAATTACTTGGAAGTATACTATAATATGGAAATACAGTATATAATAAAAATCTGAGGTTATAAACAATATTATTGTATGATTTTTATTTTAGTAAGTAAATATGCATGGAAAAAAACAGTAAGAACATTTGTTAAAATCTTAACTATAGTCCTGGTTGGTGGCACAGTGGATAAGGCGCCAGCCTGCTGGTTTGGTTCCCCAGACAGGGTACGCAACCAGGCTGCAAACCAAGTCTCCAGCCAGGTCTGTAGCTGGAGGCAGGTGAAAGGCAACCATAGATTGATGTCTCTCTCCCTCTCTGCCTCTCTCCCTTCCCCTCTCTCTAAAAATAATAAAAGTAAAAAAAAAAAAAATTTTTTTTAAATCTTAACTATAGTTTCTGGATGTTCAAAGTAATATTGTTTTTGTTTTTGTTTTTTTTCTAATATAAATTTCAGAGTTTTTCAACACTTAACATGGATAATGGTGAAATTTTTTAATTAAAAAATTGTAAATGAATTTTGAGAATTGATATATATATAGTGAATAAATTAGTTTTTAAAAATCATCTATACAAGGGAAGGATTTATATTTAGCTTTAATTATACCAGTTAACTAGGTATCAAATGGTTTAATAGCCTTCTGATTGTATCTCTCTTCCATATGTTTCTTCAGTTAGCAGTTGGCAAGCTCCCTGAGGGCAGTGGTAATGTGTTTATAAGTATCCTGAGAACCACCTAGGTGTTCAATAAATATCTGTTGAACTAAGCAACTATTATATAATATCCTCTAATTATTTGCTTTAAGTCTCTTAAAGTGCTAAATACTTTATATAGTACCTATTATTTTCATTTTATCTGATACTGCTTCTACATTTGTTTAAATTTAGTTGCATATTTTCCTGTTTTGTACAAACAGAAGCTAAAAGTTGTCTATGACCTGTGACTCTTTTCCATTTTAATATTTTCTATAACGTCTCTGCTTACAAAGTGACCATTCCAAAGTTCTAGTAACTAGTTGTTTGTCTTTCTTAAACATAAAGTTTTACATTTAAAGTTTTAATATATCTGGTTTATTTTATTTCCACAAAAAAGCCCTGCTTTTATTTTTTATCATTTACTCTTAATACATGGGAGTTAAGATTTTCAGTTTTTTCAGAAAAATCCTTGATATCTCAATCTATTTCTCTCTCAGATGCATTCTTAGAATTTTATAATTTTATTTCCACAAAAAGGAGATCTTGCTTTTATTTTTTTATCATTCACTCTTAATACACAGGAGTGAAGATTCTCAAATCTCTTGTTTGATATTTTGACATATTTATGCTCTCAGATGCATTCTTAGAATATTTTTGTCATTCTTAAAATTTTTTTATTTATTTTAGTATAAACATGATCATGTGATTCTTTCACTGAGACTACATAGAGCTTTACTAAAAGTAAAGCTGACGTATTTAGAGTAGTATTGTCTTCAGTCAGGAATATACTTTATCTCTCCATTTACTTCTGTATTCTCCCAATAAACTCCAGTAATTTTATGTAGCATTGTCAGCTCTTAGACTCATTCCTAAATATTTAATGTTTGCTTTATTGTGAATTTAATCCATTTTCTATTATTGTTTCCACCTATTTCTACTACATATCACTTCCTTTTTCCATTTTCTTGTCATGTTGCTTTATTCTTTTCTTAAATACTTTAGGTAGAAGCTTAGTTCATTGTTTTTCCCTTTTTTCCACACAAACAGAGGTATTCTGAGTGATAAATTTTTTTCTAAGTGCTATTTTGGCAGAATTCCATACATTTTATGTATTGTATTTATATTTTCAGTTCATTTTCTTGTTATTACATATTAAATTCCTTCCCTTACTTAGACATTGCCATTAAAAAAAAATTTTTTTTGCCTTTGACTCACTTTAATTCCATTCTCATTATTTTTTTTCTATTTTTAATGTATTATAGCCTTAATGTAATCTGTAGAATACCAGCTTTTAAAAATTGATTGGGTACATTTTTATTTATTTTGAAAAGATCCTACTACAATTGAAAAGTAAGTACATGTTCATATATATCCTTTTCCTATGTTCTCTCCAAATAATGCTTAATTCTATTCTATAATCATGCTGTTCAGATAAATATTTTTTAATTAATTATTTGTCTCCTTGCTGTCAATCTAATTGGGAGAATCTTAATATGACAGTTTTGCTTACCTGTCTCTTGGATCTATTATTGAGTTGCATAATTTGACAATCCTCTTTTGACTAGCCAGCAGTCTGTGAACATGATAATCATATGATTTATCGATTTATCATCTAAACTAGGAAAGTATTCATAGTGAAAAAGGATGCTACTAATAATTATACTGGATCAACAAGGCTTGAATCATGACTATCTGAGCCTCTTCAGGATAAATTTACCCCTGAAGTAATCAACATGAGAAGTCTAGCCCCTGGGGTGTCCTGTACTACTTATTCAACAAAACACCATCAACTGAAGTGTGTATCTTTGACTTCATACTTGAAAAAACTTAACATTTTATTATCTGAAAGATTAAGCATATACTAAAGGTCCATTGGATGTCAGTTATGTGTTTGATATAGACCAAAGGTATATGGAGAACTTATGGGTGATTCTTATTCTTTCTCTTGCTTTCTAAGTTAATTACAATTATTTTCGAACAGAAGAAAAGTAAGTTTTTAAAATAGGCAGGTGATTTAGTGAGCATGGATATTTGAAGCAATTTTAATTCTTAATTTTAATGAAGAGATGGTAAGGAATTTTAGGAAAAGGGTGGAGTAATATTTAGAAAATAGTTATCAAGAGGCAGGTCCATTGGAGCTAGACTGCCACATCCTTGGTTAAGATATGCAACATTTAGACCTATACTCACTTGTGATTTACAAATAAACGAAGCTCCCTTCCCGTGAGGTTGTAATGAGTATTACATGAGACGATGCTAGACCACTGCTAAGGGTACTAGCTATTCACTAATGACAAGCAAGAGAATGTTGAAAATAACCACAGTGTCAAGAAAAAAATAATAATCAAGTGGCATAAATATAAAAAAGCAGTCCTCAATCTGGGCCTGCCTTCCCTCACTCCATTAATCCTTGCAACTCAGCAGGATTTTTACTATTCTGCAAACCCGTAGGATATGTTCAGGTTCATAGAGAGGCCTTCTTTCCTTAGTGCCCTTCCTCCCTCTCCTCTATTCCTTAAGCAGCAGCCATTGCATTAGCCTGCTCTGCCCCAAGCTGCGAGCCAGATGTTTGCCCCTTGAGGTTTATCATTTGCCACAAAAAGGAAATAAAACCCCACTAATTATAGACTTGTAACATTTTTTCCAAACATTATAGAAAGTGTTGTTATATGTGGCATGATTTATGTTTTTTCTTTTTTAGCTACAAACCAATTGGAACAATGTTGGCAAACAGAAATACACACTGAAAAATAATGCAAAAATGAACTATCTGGTAAATGTACAGAATTTCAGAATGAGGAATACAATAATGAAGAAGAAATTTAGATAGATATTAACATCAGTTTGTGGTATTCTATTTACGTTCTCTTTGCAAGTATTATGCTATTGGTGCTAAAACTTGAGCTGCTAGTCATTACATACATTACAAAGATAACCTTTTTTCCCCCCTTAAACTGCCTAGGCTGAACAGCCCCTCTCTTTTCCAAATTAATATTTTTAACAAGTGGCCTAATGTCTGGCACACAGTAAGCCTTTAATATGTGTTTGTTTAATAAAATTGGAGAGAATAAACACACAATACATAACCAATTTATATGATATTATGTCATCTATAAAGGAATCAAAAGGCTTTAATATGCTTTGATAGAAAAGGAAGTAGTAATATATCTGGATCAATAATGAAGGCTGGCTAAAAAGGTAAGTATTTAGTAAACTGAATTTATTGTTATAGTCAGTGCCTCTAAACTACTTGCTCTTAAATTGAATATTGACTCTAAAGCTCCTAACTAGAGCCTTTTATTTACTTACCTGTTTAATTAGAATTGTACACTAGAGGTCGAAGGCAATTTATTAACAACAGCAAAAGAAACCATCGAAAAATACTACCAGGGAAAAATGTATTTAGTATGCTACTCTAAGTTCAAATTCCTTCTGCTAGCTCTTAAACCTTATACACATCAACTCCCCTTATTAGCTGATTAACTGGGTTCACTCACTATCATTTAACCAAAATTATAAAATTACATTCATACCTTGTGCTAAAACTGTGCTGGACAATTGTATTAAAGAATAATTAAGCTATGACCTTACATTTCTGATTTGTCTTTGCATGGTTGGAGATTAAATGCTTGGTCCAGGACTACCACTATCCGGCTCTTCTAGTAATTATAGTAGTGCTGGCTTCTACAATCAATGAACTCTATATCCTTGGTGGCTTAATTCAGTAGAAGTTTATTTTCCTCCAGTTACATATGCAGATACCAATGTTCCTTTTATCTTGAGATCTTCTATATTCAACAAGTGACTTACAAGGCACTCTTGAGTTTGTCTCCATAAATGGAAAAGAATATGGAGGATTGTGCATGGGAGTTTTTAGTGCATTTGTGTCCCCCTGAATGTGGTTCATATAACTACTATTTGCATTATAGGGAACCTTGGTTCTCAAACTTACTTTGTTTTGGAAAGTTGTTTGAGAAGCAACTTGTCCAAAACCCAAACAAAGCTTTGTTTATCACCTGAGAGATGCATGACTGATGATATAGGTATCAGCATGAAAGGGTTGTCAGGTCAAGAATAGGGACCTGAAGTTTGTTAGACAAGAGACATTTTTTTTTTCCATGAAAAACTTGATCAAGAACAGAATTAATTGTTCGAGAACCAAGATGTTCAAGAACTGAGATTTGATTGTACTTTCTCTAGAACCCAGTAACATGTCCACATCTACTTATTTTTTAAAAGGGGGGAAACATGTTTGCAGATTTGATCTAGCTGTGCGCCCAGGAAGAGAAATGAGTTGGGTAAATAATTATCCAGTCTGACATGTCTGTCAATTCTATATATTTCAACTGCAAACAAGAGGCAATACTCCCCTTATTCCACCTAGAGATCTGAGATACCCATCTGCCAGCTGTGCTCCTAACCTTGTGTATCCCTGTGCCAAAATAAGACAACTTTTCATTAGAGTTTGTCCAGTATTTCCTCATAAAAACTTTATTCATGTGATACTTCCTAAGATGACTCCCCAAGATCCCTACCTTCTAGGCATGCCCTCTCTGATTCCTTTCCCTTGAGTATGTGCTCGATCTAGTGACTAAATACTGTAAAAGAATATGGCAGAGTGATGGGATGTCACTTACAGGAATCAGTAATAAAAAGACAGATTTCTTTGGCTCTTTGTTTGCTCATTTGCTCTCATGCTCTGAGGGAAGTTGATTGCTGTGTTATGGGCTTCCCTATGGAGAGACTTGTGTCAAGGAACAAAGGGAGACCTCTGGCCAATGTCCAATGGGGAGTTGAAAGTCTCTTTCAACAACCATGTGAGTGAGCTTGAAAGCTGATCCTCCCAGAGTTAAGCCTTCAGATGAGACAGAGCCGAAGTGGACAACTTTGCAGAGTTTAATAATCTGAACAGCCGTGAGCACCCTTTCATATGTCTCTGGGCCCTTGAGCCAGAGGCACCCCAGTTCCTTGGCCATAGAAACTGAGATGCTTACCAATTTAAGTCACTAAGTTTTGGGGTAACTTGCTACACAATATAAAAATTAAAAATCTTGTGAATTATGGCCAGCTTGGGCTTCAACTTTCTACTCTTCCCTTCCTTACCAAACATCCATAGTCATATGCCTACAGGATTGTTTCTACATAGTACCCACATACATGATCTGGAAATGTCATATGTACATGTTTTATATGCATGTATATTTTTACTGAATTTATGTATGTATATAATTTCAGAAAATCCAAATTTATGCAACTTAAATTTATTTGAATAAAGCTAAATTATTCACTGTTAAATTAGATTTATTTCTCTCAAAACAAAAATTTCATGATAATGTGTTGGCTACTATTTGGTTGTAAAAATGTGATCATATTACAATATATTAACCTTTAAGCATGAAATGCCTATATGAAGGATATATTACCTAATTTGAGTTTATATAAAAAGAATACATAGACAATGCAGAGCCAAATATTTAAAGGACGTAATCTTAATATATTCATCACTAGTTGCCTGAAACATCAAACACAGATCATTGCAATATTGGACCATAATAAAAGTTAATGCTTTAGGTAGGTTTTTCTCCCACATTCTAACAAATACCTAATGCGGAAAGAAGAAAAATTTTAAAGACTCACATTTTTATATGTAAAATATAGAAGTCTTTTGAATGTTCTAATTCTTTAAAGGTGCTATGAGAAATAATGTAATAAAATGTTGAGAACAAAACTTTGGAACAATGTCTTCAGGACTCTTTTGTTTTTAATTTAAAGTTCTGGAGAGTTTGCAGGTAGAAATTGTCTAGAAGGTAACCTTACATTATTAAAAGAACATAGGTCTTGAATCAGAATATGTTGTATCCCAGCTCTGGTAATTATTTATGATCTCTAATACTTCTTGGAATTGATTCCCCCATCTGTAAAATAAGAATCATAATATATTGAAATTGTTCATAGTGATGGTATAAAGTGCCAATGGATTCACACACATGAGATCATTTTATAAACTATACAATAGAAGTATTTGTTATAACCATTATAACTAAACACAAGTATACCTATATAGGCTAATATGTAAGCTCATATCTCTTCTCCATATCATTCACTTTTCCAATGAAAAATAATTATGTTTTTGTGGGCCAGATACAGCCTGAAGAATTTTACAAGTATTAATTTTAGAACTAAGGAAAATGAGGATCAGAGATGTTAAATCACTACTGAAAGCTAGTTTGTAACTATAGGGAAAGTCTAGATTTGAACCCTTATATTTCAAGCTTTAGAGTTTGTTCTTAATGATTGTGCTATATCATATATCTAATAAATGTCATTACAATTGCAAGGATGTGTTCATACATACATAAAAACACTCCACAATTTTTCAAAACTATAGTCTATAATTTATTATATTACCTGAGATTTTCCCTAGTGTCATGTTTCTCTTCCAAGATAACACATTAGATTTAGTAATCATTCTTTTGGCTATGACAGTTTCTCAGACTATCCATGATTTTTAAAGTGTTTATGAAATCATTGTTATTGTTTTTTTCCATTACCATTTACCCCCCTTACACCTTCTCCCCTCTACAATCGCCACACTGTTGCTCATGTCCAGGAGTCCTTTTTCCTTTTTGCTTGATAACCCCGTACCCTAACTCCTCCCTGCAGAGCTGTCAACCTGCCCTCTATCTATGAGTTTGTCTTTATATTGCTTGTTAGGTCAATAGTTTGTTCATTAGATTCTACATATGAGTGAAATCATATGCTATTGTCTTTTTATGACTAGTTTACTTCACTTAGCATAATGTTCTCCAGATCCATCCATGCTGTCACAAGGGTAAAATTTTCTTCCTTTTTATGGCTAGTAATATTCCATTGTGTAAATACTTATTTTATCCACTCATGTACTGGTAGATTAGAGCTGCTTCCATATCTTGGTGATTGTAAATAATGTTGCAATGAACATAAGGTTGCTTATGTTCTTTCAAATTAGTGCTTCATGTTTCTCCAGATAAATTCCCAGAAGTGAAATCACTGAGTCAAAAGGCAGGTCCCTTTTTTATTTTTTGAGGTATTTCCATATTGCTTTCCACAACAGTTGCACTAATCAGTATTCTCACCAACAATGCAAAAGATTCTCATTTCTCCTCATCCTCACCAGCACTTACTTGTTTGTTGATTTATTGATGTGATGATAGCCATTGTGACAGATATTGAGATGACATCTCTTTGTGGTTTCCATTTGCATTTCTCTGATGATTACTGATGTTGAGAATAATTTAATATGCCTATTGGCCATCTGTCCGTCTATTTAGGAGAAGTGTCTTTTCAGATCCTTTACCCATTTTGTTAATTGGATTGTTTAGTTTTTGGGTATTGAGTTTTATGATTTCTTTTTAAATTTTAGATAGTAACCCCTTCTCAGATATATCTGTGAATATAGTCTCCTGTTCTGTGGGTTGTATTTTTATTTTGTTGATTTCCTTTGCTGTGCAAAACCTTTTTAGTTTAATACAGTCCCATTTATTTATTTTTTCTTTTGTTCCCCTTGCCTTAGGAAATATGTCAGAAAAATATTGTTACAAGCAATGTTCAAGATTTCACTGCCTATATTTTCCTCTAAAGTTTTCATGGTTTTGGCTCTAACATTTTTTTCATCCATTTGAATTTATTCTTGTGTGTGGTAAAAGAAAGTGGTCTAGTTTTTATTTTCTTCGCATATATTTGTCCAATTTTTCCAATGCCATGCATTTATTTATTAGCCCATTGTATGTGCTTGCTTCCTCTGTCAAATATTAATTGATTATAAAAGTGTGGAGCCCTAAAGATTCCATCAAGAAACTACTAGAACTGATAAATGAATTCAGCAAAGTAGCAGGATACAAAATTAACACCCAGATATCTGTTGCATTTTTATATGTCAATAATGAACTATCATAAAGAGAAATTAGGAAATCAATCCCATTTACAATTGCTTCTAAAAGAATAAAATATCTAGGACTAAATCACTCAAGGACATATAAAACCTGTATTCAGAAAATTATAAGACACTGAAAAAACTGAAAAAGAAGCAAATAAGTGGAAGTACATACTATGTGCATGGTTAGGAAGAATTAACATCATTAAAATGTTCATACTACCCAAAGCAATCTATAGATTCAACACAATTTCTATTAAGATATCAATTATGTATTTCACAGAACTAGAACAAATATTTCAAAAATTAATATGGAACCATAAAAGGCTCCACATAAAAAGTGATCCTGAGAAAGAAGATTAAAGTTAGAGAAATCATGCTACCTATTATCAAACTGTATTACAAGGCCATAGTAATCAAAACAACCTGGTACTGGCATAAAAACAGACCAATTGAACAAAATAGAGAACCCAGAAATATTTTCTATGTTTTTAATGAGCTTGCCAGTTTTAAAGATTATTAGGAGTTTTGTAAAATGTTCCTCATTGAGATTAGTTTGATGTTTGTTTTTTGATTAGACAGGGATATTGTGTGTTTAGAAGGATTATAGAGGTAAATTGACCTTCTTACCACATCTTATCCAGGGTACATCTATCAATATGACTTATCACTGTTGATACCTTGATAACCTGACTTAAGATAGTATTATCAGGTTTCTTTACTCTAAAGTCATTTTTTCCCAACCTTTTCATAGTTATTGCTCTCTGGTAGAAAGTCACTATGTGCAGTTTATTGTTGAAGAGTGGTGAGATATTCTCTACCTCCTCAAGAGTTGAAATATCTACATAAATTATTTAAAATTCTTCTGCATGGGAGATTTACCATTCTTCCCAGTTTATTTATTTATTCAATCATTTATTCAATTAATATAGGATCTGTGGATATTTATTTTATACTTTGGGTTATAATCCAATACTACTTGGTTTTGTTACTCAGGTGGTTCTAGTCTTGGCCATTTGGAGCTTTCAGTTGGCTTGTGCCCCTTTGATATACTCCATCATTGTGTAGCTTTTTGTTTATTTATTTGTTTTATTGGAACAGTTTCTCATTTTCTGGGAAAGAATATGATTTTTAAATTTCACCAAAATAGTAATATCTCCCTGTTTTAAATACTGGTATTTCCAAGGAAGGAGGTAGGAAGTATGTACTCCTTATCTGTAAGTTTATCCTAGGACCTGCACAAGTATAGTTCCTCTTATACTTCTGTTCTTTAGGACAACTGTTTGAGGGCATAAACTCCTTTCAGAATCTGATTTTACTTTTTTGTGGTCATTTTTGTTTTTATTTTTTATTTTTATTTTTTTTTAAGATTTTATTTATTATTTTTAGGGGGCAAGGAGAGAAGCAGAGAGGGAGAGAAACATCAATGTATGGTTGCCTTTCGCCTGCCTCCAGCTACAGATCTGGCTGAAGACCTGGCTTGCAACCTGGTTATGTTGCCCTGGCTGGGAATCGAACCAGCGACCTTTGGGTTTGCAGGTCAGCACCTTATCCACTGTGCCACCAGCCAGGGCCACTGATTTTACTTTTTTAATCCTGAAACCACCCCACCCCCACCAAGAAAGTACATTTAAGTACTTATTCATCAAATATGCACAAGATTTTCTGGCTCTACATACCACCTAGAGCTTACACATGTATGCAGCTTTAGAATTGACCACTCAATCCTCACAGAAAACATGCCAGCAAGCATCTATTCTGGAGAAACATTTAGCAATTCTAGAAATAAAAGAAACATAATAAGTCCTTATGTAAAATTGTAGAATTTTAAGGCTAAGAACACAGAAAGCTCAAGCTAGTACCTTCTTCTAGGTAAGAAAGGGAGACTTGCTGAAATAATTGAACTGCCTGAGGACATTCTGTTCCTTTGTGACCAGCCTTGGTTTCACTTCTTATTCCAAGTCCATTGCTAATTCCACAGTGTTTTAGAACAATTTGATCTTGCTTATGCGAATATAGGATAACATAGCTTTTAATCTCTTTGCTCTTTCCCAAACTGCTGAATAAAACACTCTTTCTGATTAATGTTATTATTTACTGATAACTTTCTCCCAAATCACTCCAAGCAGTAAACTGAAAGAAGAAATAAATTACCATCCTTAAGAAGGCAGAGGCCCCATTCTCAAGGTCTGCTGATCTCTGATACTTTTATTTCCTTCTTCCCCTCTGTCACTGTCTATGTCGGTTCCTTTCTTCCTCAAGTTCAAAGAAGTACAACCACTCAGAAGGAAATAAAGGTTTGAACACATCCCTGCAGATGCATTTAAGAAGAAAACTTTCATTTTTAATTCTTAAATTAATGCCTCACCCAGTTTCTACTGTGAAGGTAAACTCAGGTTTATGATTTGAAGATTTGTGTTGCTACACTTGGGGCTAGAATTTGAGGAGCTGGGCTGACTGTCCTAGGATGGGGAGGTAAGGGATACCCAATGGATTTTTCACCAGCCTCTCCCTTAGGTGTCTTGCTATCTCAGGTCTAAAATCTCTTTAAAAGAACCTAATTAGCCAGCAAGACTAATTTGAAAGAAAAGTTCTTCAAAGTATAGTCCCACTCAAAAAAGTATTGTAGGGAAGCTCTTCTGTGCACTCCAGCTAATAGATAAAAACTGTAAATGGCCATGTGCTTGAATGCACAGAACAGTTCGGACCTACTTTAATGTAGTCTTCAGTGAGGTTGATCTGTATATAGAAGTACAGAAACATAGGATAACACCTTAGCTACCTAGCCTGTGTGGTTGTAAACCTGCCGCCTGCAAATAAAGCATGCCAAATCCCCCAAAGCTCTACATAAGTCCATATTTATCACCAGACCAGAGGCCTGCGCACTATCAGAATCTACTGGTCTGAAAGCTCCAGGCCTGACACACGTCCATATAAGAAGCTGGAATGTTGACCTGTAAAAACCATCTCCATAAGAATTAGCTGTATTAGAATGACCTTGGCTGGGTAGAAGTTGGAGGGAGGGAGAGTGACCTAATTCAAACCCCAGAATGTACTGCAAATCAACTGATCTGAGTCTGAATCTGTATCTGCAGGGGTGTGGTCTCCCCAGTGCTTCTTCTATGCCCACCTGAAACATGGAAAGCCCTGTCCTACAAACAACAGAATGGAGGGGAATAACTGTCTTTTTCATTGATAGTGTGCATTCTTAGACAAAACTGGTTTTGAATTTATGGTCTGGTATAGTTCAATTTGATCATGCACAACAAATCATAAATTCTTAAAAACAAAATGATTGTTATCAAAACAAGCAACTACTGGGACAGCTGAGGAGTTTTATATCTGGACATTGTAGATATTCATGGAAAATAGACAGTTATACTCTTGGCAAGATGCTCAGTTAAGTTTTTTCTTTTTTTTAAATTTTATAAGGTCTTATCTACCTAAAATATAGAGAAGTTTTACAGATTATACAACTTCCTCCTTAATTACATTTCAATGACCCTTTCAGAAATGTCCTTAAATGCACATCAGCCTAGGGCTGGAGTCTTTTTGATTCAGCCGTCTCAAATGTGCTTAAAAATTACTTCACAAGTTGGAGTTCTTAGTTTTCCAATTTTCAAGGGGCAATACTATTCCATTCACCCTAGATTCACCTATGTTTAAAAATTGCTCTTTGGCATTTTGATCCATGACTAAATTGTTATCAAGCAACTAATAATAGTAAAAAAAGCTGTAAAAGTTTAAGCACATAACTAGGGTCTGAATCTTTAAAACATATTGTAGAAGCAAAACAGTATGTGCTCCTCAAATGACTGTCTGCAGGATGAACAGCAACCTCAGAGTGGGTGCCAAGAGCCACTGGTCGAGTCGGTGCCTGGGCTCTGGTAAGAAGTGGGCAACCCAGGTGAGAAAGTGTGCCTGCTCTTGGCACCTTAAGCAGGCAAAAGAAATATACTTTATGGACTTTTAAACGTTACTTGAAGAGTACCAGAAAGTGAGAATTTCATACGGTAAAACCTCCAAATAGTAAACCTAGATGCAGCCTGCCATACATGACAAAGGCTTCAGTAAGAGTTGTCCAGATTTGTCCTGCAGTGTTGTGAGCATTTGATTTAAAATGCCTTTTTGAAATTAAGAATTATTTTGCAATTGAGCAAAGCCCTCCTAGACAAAGCTTATTTACATTGATCCTGTCAGCATAGTTTCCCAGGTTTTTAAATATATATTGACTTTAATAACTATTATATTTTAATACACCACCCATTCATGACTTTCAAGGCAGATTTGATTTACTGCAGCTTTGGGGATGAAACATTCCTTACCAAGTATAAAAGTGAGTAGTCAGTGTAACCTGGGAGATCCACTGCTACATGTATTTGTTGTGTTAGCACCTTAACTGATCTATAGAAGCAACAAATGGGTTTGGTAATCAAGCGGTGTTACAGCTCATTAGAGAGACCTCACTGAGAAGCACCCTACATAAAAGGGAATGTCACATGCCTGCCATTTATTAACTACAGTCAATTTTCAGCTGCTGCTTAGGAGCCTATTCCTCTAATTTGCTTAATTGTTACTGAACAAGACAGCTGAAGAGTGTGCAAAGAGGGTTTTCTTTTTAAATCCCTGATAACACGTAAAGGAAGTTAATTCCCTTTTGACTAAATACTTCAATATTTGAAAGATGCTGAATGGAGACAAAGCCAGTCTACAGGGATATTCAACTGTGAGAAATGGGATGAAGTCAGGGAGAAAAAGAGACCAGTGTTTCCTCAATGCAAACAACTCCACATTGGGCAGATAAGGGGGTGGCTTGCAGGGGTGGAAGCAGCTCAGATCTCATGAAATCATCTAACTGAATAGAAGCCTGAAAGAATTAAAGCAAAGATGGGAGACTTTAATTGAAAGTTTGATCAATTAGCAGAGAGGCCATAAGATGGAAGCGGTAGAGCATGAAATTTGATTACACAGGACCATACGTCCCACTTCATTTCCAGTGATATGCTGAAACTGATGACCTTGGACAGAGGGGTTTGGCAACATGCAACTGCTGGGACAGTGGTTAAAACCTAGTTCTGATGGGAAGTTTTCTGGATTAGAGAGCTTTACATTAAAATTGCCAGTCATATTCAAAAAAGAAAATGCAGAGAGGTAAATTTGGGTAATTGACATCTAATCCAAATTTATGACACTCAATCGTGGCAGATGGGATGCAAAAAATGATTTCATTTTATAAATTGGAAGAACTGAACTGATTGTGGTTTGCTGACTGGCCGAATTCTCTTTCATTTTGGCCCTATTTTCATGCATTCTTTAACGGTAGAATGAAATAGGTCCAAATTACAGGCTTGAGCCCAGTAAGAACAAACGTGGGTGATAAACCCCTCCAAGAAATGCCTTTGTAATGATTTTTCACCTTATTCTTCCAGAAGAAAGTGGTGAGAAAGGAGAATTAGAGCAAAACTAGAATGTTCTTTTATCTCTGCTGCAATTTAGGATTACTCTGTGTGTGCTGTCAATTCTCAAGAGTAGAAGCAAACATAAGCATGCAAATCTATACATTCAGATATGAAATATTAATTGGGAACACATACCCATTTTTGCCATTTTTTTTCCCTCAGCTAGTTAGAGGTCAACACCCTCCTGCTCCTTTTTATTGTTTGTCTCTTCACCTCATTTCATTTCTAATTTTATCATGTCTTCTACCCATAAAACGTTCTCCCACCACCTCCCCCAATGTTTGTGCCTGAGGTTGAGTGGCATTTCTCTATACTGCCTTCTGTATATAGAGCTGAATGGTCTCTTATCATTGGGAAAGAATAACACAGGACACTTTGGGGGTAAATGTTAAATCTATAGAAAAAAAAATCTTTGAGGACCCTGGCTGGTGGCACAGTGGATAAGGTGCTGGCCTGCGAACCCAAAGGTCGCTGGTTCGATTCCCAGCCAAGGCACATAACCAGGTTGCAAGTCAGGTCTCCAGCCAGATCTGTAGCTGGAGGCAGGTGAAAGGCAACCATACATTGATGTCTCTCTCCCTCTCTGCCTCTCTTCCTTCCCCTCTCTTTGAAAAATAATAAATTAAAATCTTTAAAAAAGAAAACTGATAAGCCTTCAAAAAAATATTTGAAGGGATAGCAGAGAATTTTTACTTAAAAAATTGCTGAGCATTGTAAGAAATCTGTTCCCACTCTTGAACTCACTAATGTTCCCCATACAAAATTATGTCATTCCCATTCCCTTCATTTCAGGAGCCTTCTTTCCCATCTCTTATGTGATTCCTTCCATAGCGCTTTGTCTTGCCATAATTTTGCCTGTTTAAAAATGTTAAAGAGAACAGAGCAGCCTACACTGCCCAGCCTACATAGGACTTGCGAATATTCCGCTAAGGGCTGGAATTGCATACTGAGTGAGCAGCCTCGAATTTAACAGCTCCTGCTTCTCTGCATAATGAGGATATAGTCCAAAAATCTGCAAGTCTTACAAGTAAATTCAATTTTACTTTGGAATCTCCCAGAGACATACCTGCTTAGCCTTCTTGCTAGAGATAAATGTGTGTTCTTAAATTGGGTAATAAATCTTAAGATGAATTTTGTAAAGTTTCTCCCACTGTGATTCTCAAATTTTAATGTGCGAATGCATCACCTGAGGATCTTGGTAAAAGACTGAATTTGAAGCAGTAAGCCTGGGCTGGCATCTGAGATTTTGCATTTCCCTCCAGCTCCCAGAGGAGACTAACTCAGCTGATCTGACCAACAAGAATTCCCTGTTCTGGCATGTGGGAAGTATCGGGGCGGGGGGTGGATCTGGTCTGGATTGTCTACCAACAGTGGCCACCAATTTTCTGATTTTCTGGACACCAACTGGTACCCTTCAATTCAGTTCTGACACTAAGTGCAAGAACTTGACACAGACCCCGTAGGTGAAGGGCTCTGTCCCACAACATTGCCCCTACTTCCAGCCACCAATTGTAAGTCCCAGTTTGTCACCCGGACTGCTGACTAACCAGCTGTAAAGAAGGGAATTCCCATGCCCCCCACCTAAGGTTGGTTTATTTGCTATGGCTCACTGAAATCAAGAAGGCACTTAGGTTTATCAGTTTATGGTAAATACAACTTAGAAACATCCAAATGGGGAGATTCCTAGGGAAATGTATAGGGACAGACAAGTGGTATGTGGCGTTTCCATGTCTCTACCTGGGGCACTACACTCCAGAACCCAGAAGTGTTAGTTAAATAACCTAGAAAGTGCCAGCCCTATAATCACTTTTTCTGATGACCTACCTCATTCTAAGGCTATATAGGGGAATTGTTTTAAGTCACCTCAATAGCATAAGCTCAGTTAAATCAAAAAGGAATCTTTATAAATAACAAAAGATACCTCTCATTCAGGGATTTCCAATAATTTTAGAAGCCTTGTCCCAGGAAGAAGGGACAAAAAGCCAACGTGTTTCTAATAATAAAACTGGTTACTGGATGTTGCTGCTGCTGTTTTTATAACTTCTAATCTAAAGTTCTAAGACAGCTCAAGTGAGCTCCTAGGATCAATTTCTTCTAACGCTTGATCCCTACCTTAAACATTTCATTTTTCCCCTAGAGATTGGTCCAATGACTGTTAAAGATTGCCAACCCAATAAACAGGGTTAATGAGAATCAAAGGTGCAAGCCTGACTGGCCACGTGCAGCTGTTTTTCGCATAATAAACGCTTCCTTCCTTCTGAAGCTGCCAACAGATACCACGTTCTCATTCCCAAGAGCCACCACTGACAATTTCCATTAAACAACATCTAGATCAGATGGAAAGCCTTTTCTCACTTCCTAGCAGTCTTGCAATATTTTATAACCTCCCCTTGCCTACAAGAGAGCAATTAAAGTAACCCAGATGAATTACTTTGCATTTTTTTCCTTCAGAACTTTGCTTGCCTTTTGACTCTCTGTGGTAACCATGCAGTTTATCTGAGAGCTTTCTCTTCTCCTACTTCCCTAAAAAGTTCTCCACCACTAGCAAGAAGAACTTGTCTCTGGGGAGTAGAAATTGAGACTAGAGCGTAGAGGGCTGGGGCATATTACTTGAAATATGCTGTGAAATATTACTTGATTTTTGAAAAATGTACTATATTGCTAAAAATAAAAATAAATACAGTGGCTGGAGGCAGGTAAAAGGCAACCATATATTGATGTCTCCCTCCCTCTCTGCCTCTCTCCCTTCCCCTCTCTCTGAAAATAATAAATAGAATCTTTAAAAAACAAAACAAAACTGTAAATGTCTTTAAAAAATAAATACAAATAAAAAAGAAAATCATTGTCAATCTGCTGTGCACCGATACTATTTGGTATACATCTCACACACAACGAAGTGTGCACGTAAGCAGCACCTTGCAGGGCTCACAGCCTCCACGGGCACAGAAACCCATGAATAAAATCAATACACATGGTAGAGTCAGTCTAGAGCAGCTTGTGAACTCCATCAGTTTAAACAAAGGAAAACTCAGTGTCTTGGAAAACAAAATAAGCCAAAGCCAGGGGTAATTTTCATGCATATTAAATTGCAAGAATCCCAGAATGAGAAAGTTTTCAACGTGGGCAGGGTTTTTATTTTTAGACCCACTTATGAACTAACCGAGTTAAAAGATGCAGTGTGAGGAACCGAGAAAGCGACTTTGCGAAGGGTGCCAATCTAATTAGAGTACAGCATGCCCCTCGAGGCTCATTGGGAGCTGCATCGCCACTTCATGTCACTCACCTTAAACAAGTTTACTGTGATTTTTCCACTGTCTTTAGGGGGAATAACATTGCCTTCCAATTCTTTCTCATTTGTTGATAGTTACTATTTAAAGTTAACAGGATCTCTTTCTGTTCTTCTGATCTGAAATAAATTATAACAAAATAAAAATAAAAAGATAGAACTCTCTGTAATGTCCATTATAGTCTTTCTTTTCTCCACCCACTCGTTTTTATTTCTCTAGGGTACATTTTTATCTTTAATTGAGATTTGATTCTAGAAATTATCACCCACCTCAAAAATTTTTCTACTCTTCACCATTTCTCCACAATCACTTTTATTTTAAATCCCCTTCCTTTACTTTGAAACATTCAAACAATTATTAGTAAAATTGTCTTTTGTCTTTAGGCAGAGCACATGCAATTTTGTGTCTGACTAAGGCATAATGTGTTTTCTTGCTTTCACTTTCCTCTCAAAATCTGGGTATTATGCCTATTGCTTTGTACTGCAGCATTGCAACTCATCCTTAGAGCAAACTACCAAAGAAACATATTCTAGTCCAACAAGCAATCTATGTAACCAGAGGTCACTGGTTTGATTCCCCAGCCAGGGCACAAAATCAGGTTGCAAGCCAGGTCTCCATCCAGATCTATAGCTGGGGGCAGGCGAAAGGCAACCATACATTGATGTCGCTCTCCCTCTTTGCCTCTCTCCCTACTCCTCTCACTGAAAATAATAAATAAAATCATTTTTTAAAAACCCAGAACATTCAAAAGTTGGTTTCTAAATTCACTTTTTAAAAAACACTTTATATTATGGAAAGTTAGACTTCAACTAGTGACTGCAAGAATAAATATACTCTTTTGGGATGTGATTCTAAAGGGTTGATACCAAATTTTCCTCAATTTATTACAATAAAATAACAACAGCAATAATAACAATCCATGTTAAACAACTCTTTGTTGGGCCTCAATGAAACTTCCCAAGCTAGTTCAATATCCTTCAAAATATTTCCTTTTTTTAATGGTATCAATTTGGCAGGAAACAATCAGATAAAGTAAAACAATGGAGAGGGAAAAGGAAAGAAAAACTGGAAAAAAAGAAGATACGATTATGAGAGCATGGGAAAGTTGGAGGAAAATAGAGATAGAGATGGAGAAAAAGAAATATCAAAAATAAAAAGGAACAAAATGCAATGTGGTATCCTCTGTTGGCTCTTGGTAGAGAAAATGAATATAAGTAGAAAAATTGAACACAAATAAATTCTGTAGTTTAATTAATAATAACATAACACTGCTAATTTCTTGGTTTGACAAAAGTACTATGATTTCATAAGCTATTAATTTAGGGAAAATTGAGTGATGAAAACATAAGAACTTGGGACTATTTTTACACAGTAATGTAATTTTTTAAAGGTATCTTTCAAATTTAAAAGAAAAGAGAGGAAAAAAGAAAATTAAATATAATCAACTTATTTTCTTTCTGTTGTTTTCTTTTTTGTTTAATCTTTACTGTATTTTTTTATTTCCATTTTTTAAAGAGAGCCAGAAGATCACGGCAGCAAATACTCAGGTTAATTCACATCATAATAACCTAACACAACAGTACTTCAAATCTCAGTTCCTCTGTCTATAAAATAGTAATAACACCCCTCAAATGTCCTGGTGAGTTTTAAGTAACATACAGCATGCAAAGTGCTTAAAGCAGTAACTGTCAAGTATTAGTCTTATATTCATTTACAGGGTCACAATTTTTCTTTAAAATAAAACTTATTTGCCAGTACATTTTACTCTTTTAATATAATCTAGTGAGGCTTCTTATTTTAATTTCTCTACAACTTTAAAGCTCTCTGTCAATTGTTTTTCTTTTCTCTTTTCTTACTATTTCAGGGAATAAGATGACATAATTTATTTCTAAGATTATCCCATCATAAAGAGACCAAATATTTAAAATATTTTACACACAGTTTCAACCAATTATGACAGATGCCACAACGAATTAGTTTGAACACCACAATTAACCAGTCCAGCCAGACAGGTGCACATTACTGACTAGCAGCCTAGCTTGTAAGAGTCACAAGTTATAATAATTACCAATTCATAACAATTCCCTCAACAGACAAGACTATATTATCCATCACTTCTTCTTCTCCCTTATTTTAAAAAGGATTTTGAGTTGGAACTCTGCCATTTTTTGTACAACAATGATGGACCTAAAAGAGAACCCTTGACCCAAGTTGAACCAATCATTTATTGGTCTAGCAACAGTGATTAATTAATTGGAAGGGTGAACACACAATTGAAGCTAGGATGAAGAAGGTACTATATCATCACTAGTTAAGGAATAAGGTCAAAGTCTTGAGTACACACTTGTGAATCTGGTTGAGCCAAATAGAATTTCCTTGTAATTTTTCCAAATAGTCTTTCATCTTAGAATGAGACTTTGCAAGGATCTGGGTCCAACAGCAGTTGGCAGCTTATGGTGTGGTTTCAAAGACTAAAACTGACACATAGATAGGAGCCAAGATATGTAAGTTGAGAGGAAGAAAGAGAACAGAACAGTTGGGTTATATGAAGCAATAAATATCCTCTTCTTTCAATCATGTCTAGTTCAAACTGGATTTCAATTACTTAAAACCAAAAGGATCCTGTCTAATACACCCCTATACCTGTGTCACTCAATGCTATCCACTACCAATTCCTCTGGGATCTCTCACATACACATGTACACATATTCAATTATCCTATCCTCTTACTAAAATATTTCATCATTTTTCCTTCAGTGACTTCTCCAACCTGCTTTGAAATATTCACTTGTATGGATATCTTCTTATCTTGAAATAAATCTTCATGTGACTCTTATGCTCTACATTCATATTCCTTTCTCTCCATTTACAATCTAACTTCCTGAACATGTTCTTATTTTCTCAGCTCTCATTCTCTAACCTCCTCTAATCTGAGCTATTTTCGGTTTCTAAAATACCCCTTTTTTAAAAATAAAATTCTTTAATCTTGTATATGTCACAAAAAACTAAAAATTCCATGATAGAAAAGGGTCTGTGGGTCTGATTTGATTCTAGCATAATAATAATATAAGAGCAAATCTGCTAAATCACAAAATACAGAAACATTCTGCCTAATCAATAGTGTTTCTAGAATATTCTCCAAATCAATAAGGTATATAATAATGACAAGAAGCCCCTAAGAGCAAATGAAAAAAGAAAAGTAAACTGTAACATAGCCCAGCACCATTATTTGAACTACATTTAAAAGTACATTTAACACAAGAATGCGATCAGTCTTCTTAACTTCAGTAGCACTGCCAATAAATAAAATTTATCTCCCTTCTTTCTGCTGGAGCATCATAACATTCCAGAAATTTCATAAAATGATAAAACAAATACTTTTAAGACTCTTAACCACCCTGGCACTTTACAACAAACTCATGCCTGTCAGCTTTTAGCACTATCTAAATTATCCAACATTCATAATTACTGAGTTCAATGACCAGTTATGGTTTGAGATATGCATTACAAATTTAATTTCCAGTCATAAGAACCTATGTACCTCTAAGTTCATAGCAGCACTATTTACAATAGCCAAGTGCTGGAAACAGCCTAAGTGCCCATCAGTGGATGATTGGATCAAAAAACTTTGGTACATTTACACAATGGAATACTACACAGCAGAAAGAAAGAAGGAACCCCTAAGCTTTGCAACAACATGGATGGAACTAGAAAGTATTATGCTTAGTGAAATAAGCCAGTCAGTGAAGGACAAATCCCATATGATCTCACCCATTACAGAACAATAATGAACAAAACTAACAAGCAAAACAGAACCAGATATATGAATATAGTGAATAGGCCTTCAGTGGGAAGGGGAAAGGGGAGTTGGGGGGAGTGGGGAGGAAGAGGCAAAGAAGGGGAGCAGGTTAGACAAGAACCTAGTATGGAAGAACCATGGACATGGACAACATGTGGGATTGACTTTGTTGGAGAGTGGGTGGGTGGGGAAGAGGACCAAGGGGAGCAAAAAGGGGATGGAGGTAATACAACAATAAAATTAAATTTAAAAAAAAAGGAAATCCATATCTAAAATTCATCCTCATTTTAAAATACACTTTAAAGAAAGCTTCAAAATGCCTTAGGCTTTGCTTTCTTTATATCATTAAAAATATACTCATCAGAACATGTATGTCTTATATTACAAAATGTCAACTATAACATTTTCATAGAAAAGTGATCAAAACAGTTGGCTTAGCCTGGAACATTTGATAAATTCTAAGCTCCATCAACTACCTTTTATGCTTTAATTTAGATATCTCACAATTACCTCAAAGTCATGATGTCTAGAAATGAACCTATCTTTAACTTAAACTTATTCCCTCCTGACTAACCACACTGTCTGTTTTACTACTGTAATCTCCTAGAAAAGGAATCAATAGTTTTCTGAAAAGTTCCAGATGGTAAATATTATAGGCTTTGCAGGCTAGAAGGGCTCTGATCCAAGTATGTACTCTGCCATTTTAGTGTGAAAGCAGCCATTGACAAATATAAATAAATGAGTGTAGTTTTTGTTCTAATAAACCACAAAATTAGAAAGTGGAACAGATTTGGTTGTTGGACTAGTTTGTTTTATGAAAACCAATAAATGATATTTTATTGGGCCAATCACTAATTATACTTCCATGATGTCTTCTGTCATAACTTGAACCCACTGCTCTTATGAATTCCTACAGAATATTTTTATGGAATTACTCATGTAGACCTTATCATATTCTGGTTTAACACCTGTATATTGCTATCCATAAAAAGTTGCTTGTACAAGTAGGCTTACTGTGTAAAATTAATAGATTATAAGCTCCTTTGAAGAAGAAACTATTGCCCTGGGTTGGTAGCTCAGTTGGTAGGAATGCGGTCCGATACACCAAAATATTTTGGGTTTGAATCTCAATTAACACATGTACAAAAAGCAAATAATCAATGTTTCTCTCTCTCCCCCCACCCTCTCTTGCTCTAAAGGAAAAAACAAAACAAAACATTATTTATTTAGTTTTGCATATTAGCCCATTCTACAAAGACTTGCACAAAGTGGATGAATACTTAACAGGAATTTTCCAGAATATCTGTTACCATATTAATTCTTTTCCTTTTTCTTCAGATGGTTCAGGGGATTATAAAGAGTAGGCACTTAAAAATCAAATCAGCCCTGGCTGGTAGCACAGTAGATGGGGGGCTGGCCTGAGAACCCAAGAGTCGCTGGTTCTATTCCCCAGCCAGGGCACATAGCCAGGTTGCAAGCCAGGTCTCCAGCCAGGTCCCCAGCTGGAGGCAGGTGAGAGGCAACCATACAATGATGTTTCTCTCCCTCTCTGCCTCTCTCCCTCTCTCTCTGAAAATAATAAGTAAAATCTTAAAAAAAAAAAAGAAAAGAAAAGAAAGCAAATCAGTTTTAGACCTGGAACTCCTAGGAAAATAATGTCTTACTGCTCAGCTTTGCTTAGAGAGCAAATGATAATCTCTTAAATGTTAATTATGTCTTGAAGAGATCAGTGATGTGAAGAGTGCTTGGTAAAGAAAAACTCAGTTTGTGAAGAGGATATGGGGAATTATCAGAAACATCAGCTACTTACAGGTTTCAGGTTCATCCCCAATCCTAATTACTGATTCTGCCAAATGATGTCATCTGATGTGTGTGTGTGCGTGTGTGCATGTGTGTGTGTGTGTGTGTGTGTGTGTATTTAGTTGATATACTCATTCTCATTATAACCATATGGCATATATTTTAAACGACATACTTTATAATGGAAGGTCATCATGACTTGTTATACCTATTAAAGTTTGTCCTATAATCTTCAAAGCTTTAACTTCTATTATTGCTTATAAAGCCACTTTTATTCTGGGTGAAATCATAGCTACATAAAACAAGGAAAATAGATTGTAATCCATCTGAACCAGAATTTAATGTAGTAGAATGAAAAGAAAACTTCATCATTCAATGACTTCCTAGATCAAACCAACCTGATTGAAAATACTCTAGACAGCTTTGTTTCCCAGTGGGTATTAATTTTGAATTTCTAAGAGAAATTCAACTAAAGGTTTAAGGCACATATATAGATAGAAATCTGTTAGGTTTTTTTAAGTACCTTATTCATTCAGCACATAAGCAAATAAGTACATTTGCATAATAGATATGTAAATGACCATTCAGGAGCAGGGAGGAAAAAGGTGAAACCTTTACATTAGTGGCAATTTTTTTGCTTTTAGATGAACTACTCAGTTATCATTAAATAAGCTTTAAGATGCAATTTACTAATTGCTACCAAATGGTCTATAATTTAACACTGCTCTAAAAACTGACCAGGTTACAACTCCTTAAAGTATTAAATTATTTGTTGGGCACTCAGCTGACCTTGTCACACTGACAGTTCAATTCTTTCCATTTCAAAGTTTCTCAAAAGCATTTATGCTTTGATAGAGATGGAATCTCTGGTGATTTCCAGTAATTTAATTAGCCTCTTACTCAAAATATGTCTTTAACTCTTTTACTCAATATAATCCACATGCTAATCTTTTTTATGTATATACCAACTTCAGATTGTCTAACTGTAAAGCATAAATATGAATTGACTCAACAGTGATTATATGGGAATAAGATAACTTTATAATGCAGCATTATGACAAATAGTATATCTTTCTAGAAAACTCTCAGAAATGAAGTCAAATTCTATAAAGTCTAAGTTTTATAAGACAGATGAAACTAATTATGACAAGACATCTCCTTATATTGTTTAGATACCACTAATAAGAAAGATGAATACAATCACAACTCTGGTAGATCAATTTAGGCTAAGAAATGTCATGAGCAATAGGCTCATGAAAAGAAATTTATAACACAATGATAAGTCAGGAAAAAAAGATTTGCCTAATTCATCTATTACTAAGAAGTTTCCAAATTGAGCCATACTATTAGGGAAAATAAGAATCTTAATTATGGATATCATGATGAAAATATGGGTCATGCATCGCTGCCTATAGGAAAAAGAATGGGAAAACATATTTTCACTGTTAAGAAGTAAGGGCCAAATGAAAAAGAAATGAAAAACAAGTTTCCTCTAAATTTTGGTATAAAGAAGAATGAGGTATTATTGAAAGCCTTGAGAAAGTTAAAAGTACATTCCCTAGCTCCAGAAAGAACCCAGAAAGTTATTACAGGAGATCATTTCAGTGAGCTTTGAAATCTTCATAAGGTAAAGAAAAAAGAACACTTATACTAAGGTGCATAAAGAAGATCAGTTGGAATTGATCTGATCAGAACACCTATTGTGAGGCTAGAAATAGGTCAATGGCTTAATATTTTATTAGAATTCATTATTGGAAATAAATGAACAAAGTTATCATCTCCATGGAAAGTAGTTTGGTCACTACTCATACTGAGTTAGAACTTGGTTTAAAGAGTATATTGCTAAGGCATGGTGCTTCCCAAATACTGAAGATGTTGAGACACAGACAAAAAATGAGATTCCTAATCTTAGATTCTGCCTTATTCCTAGTTGAGTAACTATGTGAGAGGCTTTCAAGGTAAAGACAGCCAACAGTAAAAAGAATGTTTATTTTCTATGTTGTGCTGAAACCATATGGAATTGTGAAATTTTCTTCAAATCATATGGAAGAAATAGAAGCCATAATCTAGCAATTTATAATGAGCTATGTTTTTATCTGAGTTTGAGAGTTTATGCTTTGCTAAGTTTCTTTAAATATGCATTTCCAACAAGATACACTTTTATAATGAATAATTTATTTTGTATATATGTAATTTATATGAAAGAGGAGCAGAAAAAAAACTAGTGTAGTCTATATCTCATAAGTGCTTTATCCTTGTATTGATGGATTTGTGTGGTCCCCTAAAAATCACTACAAGTCCCACACCTGTAGACTCATGTCCCTAGGTGTATATGCAATATGCACACTTTGATGCTCTTATTGCTTAAGAAGAATGTATTTTCCAACTGTGTTTTTACATTAAAGAAAATGACTCCATTAGTATAAAGCTCTCTGCTTTGAACCCCTTGAGGATTCTGTGGCATATGGCATCTCTTCAGCAGAGTACAGAATAGTGGGTGTGGCCCTGTGGTTACTTCTATGGGGAGGGGATGCTTCCCTTTCACTCTCAAAGCCACAGTAAAGAGAATAAATTTGCTTCATACAATAAGAATGTAAATGCCTTTGCCAACATTTTGGCAATATCCTTTCCTCAAGCTGGCAAACAAAATTCAGCAGATGCTTCCCCAGATGACTTCACACTGATGAGCATTATATATGCAATCTATCTCATGTGATTGAACAACGCAGATCATCATCAACATTGCATGTTTCACAGTCTGTCTGCCAACTGATCTACGATTCTTGAGGCTTCCTGGGCATGAAATCACTGTGCAGTTGATGGCCTGCTTCCTAACCCAGGTGGGACATGAAATTTATGACCACGAGCCTTATCTGATTTATCAATATAGATGAAGGTAAAAACAATGCATTTTGAGCAAATGTTCCTCAGTGGATAGCACAGAAGCAGAAGGAGTGAAAATAAAAATAAAAACTCACATATCTTGACCAGAAAAAAGACATTTAAAAGTACAGGCAACAGAATCCTCCTTTGCTTTGTGACAAAGCAAAAAGGTCTTGTACATTCAATTTAGAGGTATATTGACTTACCACTTGCTGCACTGGCATTTACCTGCCCATTAGCCTGCTGCTCCCTCTAAGTCTACCTGTGAAACAGTGGCATGGTAAGAAAAAAAGTTAATGTTGGAACTCAGGTGGCCTTGTTTCAAAGTCCAAATCTGTATACACCCCCTCCCTTTTTAAAAATATTTTATTATTTTTAGAGAGAAGGTCAGGGTTGGAGGAAGAAAGGGAGAGAAGCATCGATGTATGGTTGCCTTTCACCTGCCTCCAGCTAAGGACCTGGCTGGAGACCTGATTTGCAACCCGGTTATGTGCCCTGGCTGGGATTTGAACCAGTGACCTTTGAGTTCGCGAGCCAGTGCCAATCCACTGAGCCACACCAGCCAGGGTTCAAATCTACCACTTGTTAACTATGTGAGTTTTGGCATATTAATCCTCTTGAAGTGCATAATACTAGCAACTATCTTTTATGAGACAGTTTATGAGGTGTTTATCTCTGCAAAGTAGAGTGCTATGAAAAACCCAAGAGTTATCACTTCACTTAGATATCACTATAATACAAAATGTGCACTAATAACACTTGTATGGTACTCATTTTAAAATGAGAAAACTAAAGCTTAGTTCATTTAAATTATCTGAGCAAGGTCATGCAACAAATAAGTCACAAATCCTTCCCAAACTTGTTTGGGGTTTTTGTTTGTTTGTTTGTTTGTTTTTGTACATCCAGGTTATCATTGCCTAAGATAAAACCTCGACATCTCTTGCCTAAGCCTTTTGGCTTAGCAAAAACAGCAAAACAGCAAAAGCCTTTTGGAGATGAAGAAAATGGAATACTCATGGGTGACTTCTAGCTTTCTGCATTGGTAAAGTATATAAATGGTAGTGTTCTGAATCGGTGTATGCTATATATTGGTCATTGTGAAGTGGAGGAAGATAACGGTAAGTTTAGTTTAGAGAAAGTTTTAATGTCCAATAGAATATATAGTGGCTTATGCATCCTGGGAAGGCAGGTATATATGGTTTCTGGATTCTGAACAGAGCATGACAACATACTGAAAAAGAACATTATTTTAAAAAAGAAAGAAAGAAAGAAATGTACCCAACAAAAGACAAAGATTCTAAACTAGAACAAGATAAACCTTATGTAAAAGTGGGGAATTCCTCATAATTCCTCCATGCTATGGAAAAACTTAATAAACCTATTGATTCAGTAAACAAAAGCTCAAAGATGAATAATACAAGAATAAAATACAAAGCAGTGACTTAAGACCCAAGGAAAAATGTTGAAGAATAAAGCCATCTCTACATAACTGACAGATAAGTGAAGTTAGAACAAAGAGAGTACCAGAATAGAAAACCTTAGATTCTGGAGAACTCAGATAGGGGAAATACTATTATCATCATACTAAAAGGAAATGAACTTCAAGACTAGAGAGAAGTGATTGATTAAAGAAAGACAAAGATGTTCTATTATGATGATAATTGCTGTCTCTGTGGTAAAAAAATCATTAAATTAATAACTAATAAAAGCCTTTATTCAATGATGCAGTTTAAGAAAAAATTGTTGAAGAAAACAAAAGAAGATATATAAAGAGCATACAGGAAAATGTGACAAAAGATAGTCACACTGACATCTTGTATTGAGCAGTTGAACTTCAAAACTAAAATACACTAATTTTTTTAGATATCATGATAGGGATTGGTTTCCACTAGATGGTGGGAAAAGACAGTTGCCAAGATTCAGAAGCCTTCAGGAATAGACAGCATCTGAATATTTCTTGTGTGAAGCAAACACAATTCAACATCTGTAAGAATTCATCTAGATAATTAACAAATTGAGGAAGTCAATGTGGGCTGCTAAGAGTTAGGGAGCTCATCAGAATGACTATACAAGAAGAATATTCATTCTCTTTCTGGCTTTCACTCCACAGGCCGCACTTAGACTTAGACTTCTGAGATGACCTTCATGATGTGTGTGTGTGGGAGAGGGAGGGTAATAGCAGCCACAATATGGGTATAAATATTCCCCGGGATCCTTCCATCCATGATCCCGATGGTACAAGTGATTTAATTTGTAGTAGGAGAAGAGCAACAAAATCATCACTTTTAGTTCACTGGTAAAAATTCATTGTGGCTAAAGGAAAAGAAAAGGAGAAAAAAACTTTACCTCTGGGGAAAGAACAGAAATGCATCCTACAACCAGAATTACACTGATTAGATGAGCACTAAAATGACCAGGACACTGATGCCCAGGGACAGTGTGGTTTATAATTAAGACTTAATTAGAACAATAAAGACTGCAATGCCCCAGCACCATTACTAGCAGCCTAATAACAAGAAAATACCATACCAGGAGCATGGAAATGACACTCCCTGGGATGCAGCACAAAGGAATGAAGGCAGAGCATGGACTGGGAGAGGCTGCCTGGCATCCTCTCCCTGCCCTCATCCTAACTACATGGTATCACTAGAGGCATTTGATGCTTGTGGTACATTGAGGACCACCAAGGCCACAACACACCTCCAGTCCAGCCCAACTCCAGACCAGACTAAGTCAAATACCCACTCTATAGCTCTTGAGATAAAAAGTTGTATTCATTTCTGGGGATAAGAACTATTTAGTTCAATCTCTAGTATCCTCCACAAGATGACCACCATCAACAAATAATTACTAGGCATGTGAAAAAACAAGACAAAACATTTCCAAAGAGCCAAAGGAATCAATCCATCCAAATTCAGATATAACACAAATATTAAAACTATCAGATAGAGAGTTTAAAATAACTATATGTAATTAATATGTTAAAGATCCTAAGAGAAAAAATAAACAACATTGAAGATGAAGAAAATTTGTAAATATATGTCAGGGCAGAGAAAAGGAACATCACCTACAAAAGTGAAAATAAATCAGTCTGGCCACTAGTTTCATATCACCATTCAAAAGCAAAGCAAAAATAGATTAATGCCCACCAAGTCTTGAAGGCAGAAAATGTGACCCATTACACTCACATTCTACTGACACAAGATGCAATTCCATTTTAAATACCACAGAATTATTATAAAACATAAGAAAAGTTCCAGAACTATGTTAGTCAGAGCTTTCGTTGGGAAAAAAATAATAATAAAATTCAGACAATTTAGACTTTCTAATTGAGTTTATTGGGGTGACATTGGTTAATAAAATTATATAGGCCACAGGTATACAGTTCTATCTTATATCATCTGTACATTGTGTTGTGTATTCACCACCCAAAGTCAAGTATCCTTCCATCACCATTTATCCCCACTTTCCCCCCTACCCTTTTTTAGCTGACCCCACCCCACTTTCCCTCTGCCACACTGTTGTCTCTCTATGAGGGTTTTTCTTTTTCCTTTTCTTTTTCTTTTTTTGTTTTTAGCTTAATCCCTCACCTTTTTTACCCAGCCTCAAAACTTCCTTCCCCTCTGATAACTGTTAGTTGGTTCTCTATCTATGAGTCTGTTTGTTTTATTTTCTTCACTAGTTTCCACATAAGAGTGAAATCATAGATTTTAAATTAACATACACACCAAAGATATAGAGACCCTATATTAAAAGACACAGAAATAAACACTGAAATCATTCTTGAAAAATATAGCTATGTATTCATTTAACTCAATAAATACTACAGAGATCAACAAAATTCAATTGGGTAAATATTAAGTGCCTACTATCTTTCAGGCAATATTTCAGGGGATGAAGATAGTGGTGAAAAAAGCCAAACAATTTCTTAGTGTTCATGAAGCTAATGTTTATTTATTTAGACATAAAATGATGAAAAATAAAGGAGAAATATGGTTATAAAACTAAACATGAATTTTATAATTCTAGAAAATTCAAGACCAATTTCATAGGCAATAGAAAGCAGGATATATGGGTAGGAAAGCTGAAGGGATATGTTCAAAGGATGAAACTCTTCACAGCAGGGTTTCAATTGTTTAAATTTGTAACTGGCCCTGGCTGGTGACTCAGTGGATAGGCACCAGCCTGCAAACTCAAAGGTCACTGGTCTGATTCTCAGTCAGGGATCATAACCAGGTTACAAGCCAGGTCCCCAGCCAGGTCTGTAGCTGGAGGCAGGTAAAAGGCAACCAGGCATTGATGTCTCTCTCCCTCTCTCCCTCCCCTTTCTCTAAAAATAATAAACTCTTTTAAAAAAGTTTTTTTTTTAATTTTTTTTTAATTTTTGTTGTATTACATCCATCCCCTTTTTGCTCCCCTCTGTACCCCTCCCCACCTACCCATTAAAAAAAGTTTGTTTTTTAATGTAACTGTATTTGTTTTTTTTTAAATGACTTCAACGTCTTAATTATTTTTAGGGTTTTGTTTTTGTTTTTTTTTTTAATTAAAAAAATTTTTTGTTTAAGGCAAATTTATTTGACATTCATCATTTTCTTTAATTAAGCCTTGGCTGGTGTGGCTCAATGGGTTGAGTGCCAGCCTGCGAACACGGATTTTGCCAGATCAATTCCCAGTCAGGGCACATGCCTGGGTTGTGGGCCAGGTGCCTAGTTGAGGGAGTGTGAGAGGTAATCAATTACTGTACCTCTCACACATCCATGTTCCTCTCCACTCTTGCTACCTTCCTTCCAATCTCTCTAAAACATAAATAATTTTTTAATATTTCCTTTATTTATAATCACCTTTTCTTTCTTGATTTCAAGTAAAAATAAAATTAATGTTCTTTTATCTTTGAAGACATCCTTAGTGTAATACAGTACTTGTAAAATTATTTTTCTGTTATTTATTTTGATTAAGTTTGGAATAATGTTAATCTTAGAGTAATGAGGATTATTCCTAAATAGTGGACTTTTTTTCCTGAATGTTAATTTGTGCTTTTCTGTACTGCTTAAATTCTCTAAGGTGAGCATAAATTATTTTTATACAGAAACAATATAACAATTTTTTTTCAAAATGGCAAATTGTTACTGAGTGGTGGAAATATGAATGATTGTTATTAAAACAATTAACAGTGCAAAATGCTGAATGATGTTAACTGTGACAATGATGAAGAAAGAGTAACTGGCAGGCTAGCAGAGCAATAATGCCTGTGGAGGGCAGTGGATACCTGCCTAGAACAGCCAACAAAGGGCCAGGTAAGTGCACTAGCTCCATTCTTTTTCAACACTGAGTAGGGTTGTAGTCAGAGACCTTTGAGTGATACTTTTGCTCATATCTCAATGGTGATGGACAGAAAATTCTCACAGGGCAAAGGGGCCACTAGACCAACTGCCTGGCCTGTTCTAAAAGATGCAATGTTAGCATCTCTTGTCTGTATGTATTATCTGTATGCATTTTGGTAATAGAATCAAACATTCTGAACTGGCAAACCAGACTAATAATCTGTTATTTTTTCTTAATACTTATAAAGGAAAACAAATCATATTCATCAAAATACTATTTAATATACCTAAAATAGACTGAAGAGGCACTTTTGCTCAAATCTCTGAGATTTGTTAATGGCTACATGGTGCCCCTCCTCCCCTTTCCCAGGAAATGGTTAATAGGAAACAGGGGCTGAGTCCAGGTTCCCTTTCAATGTTTTTGTTAACTGATAGCGCAAATCCTCTTGAAACCTGCTCATTATCTAAAGTGGAACAAAAACTGCCATCAGCATTCCTAAAGGGGGGCTGGATGGGGAGGGTAGAGAGAAGAGAGGCTTTATTATGTGGAACATTTAGTGCAGGCTGGAAAATATCTGAAGTAAAGTTTTAAGAGAATTGTCAAAAAGTAGATTGCATATTTTTATAACATAAATTTCCCCTGGTGAGATATAGATTAAGAAGAAAGCAGTTCTTGTAATCTTCACAATATGCTCTGTGTTCTGAATGCATCCACTGTCAGATTCTGTCTACACATGAATAGCAGCCCTTCAAATTCTCTGGCCAAAAGAAGATTTCTTTTAAAACAATAGTGAAATTCATCAATTAGCAATAAAGAAAAAAATGAAACCCTTTCTTCATCCAGCCAGGGATTCCTTTTAATGCTTTCTTGTCAGACCCCTATAGCTCAATGGGCTCCATCAGTTACTTCAGGTCTCAGATGGAAAATGTTTCTATCAAAAGGTCATCCCTACATGGCATTTCCCCCCATTTATTTTTAGATGTTCTCACCCTGTTAAGTTTAACCACCTAGCAGCCTGAGATCAACAATATATTTTAGGGCTGCTGAAACCAGGGCTGAATGAATCTCACACCTTCATGGATATTTTCCACATGACATCTCTGCAGTTCCAACAGCCATCTCAAAAACCACCTGCCTTCTAGGCACTGAGGTTCACATGGTATTATGAAGGTTAGAGTACCACATGATTTGATATTTAACTCATGGCCAAAGTGTAACCTAATATAAACATAATGAATGCATTCATCCCCTAAGGAGACAACAACAGCTCCCAAAACATAAGCACATGTATAGCCCTGAACTACTACACAGTGCAATCTAGACAATTAGCCCGTTACAAAATAATCAATCTGGGAGACGTGTACTTGCCAAAATCTTACCTTTCAAGTCATTCTTTGCTTGTCCCTTTATGGAGAAGGTAAAATATATTTCAAAAGTTCATATAAATCCTAAGGATTTGAGAGGAATCTGCTTGAGGGCAATAAGGGTTGGAGGGTTTAAGTCTCTAAATTCACTAGGATTTCAGATCTGAGATGAAACAAGCTTAAAATTCTGCAGCTGGTGGTGGCCAACACGTAAGAGAAATGGTCACCTATTATTTGTTATAAACTGAGGCAGTTGAAAGGATCCCTTGCTTCCCATAGTGATTTTATCAAGACTGAATAAGGCTTAACAACTTCATCATTATTATACCCCTTCAGCATCTCAGGATGTGTGTACATGCATGGGTGTGTCTAATTTAGGAAGGAACTGGAAATACAATAGATGTTTATATGGTAATATGTCCACATGCAAAGTCCATACAAGTACCATGTTTCATGTTGGAGGCATCAAGGTATAGTGATATTTATGACAAATTTTAAAGATCTTACAAGTTTTTAAAAATGCAAAGTCATTTGTGTTCACAGGCATCCTCACTCTAATTCCAGTGCCATCCCTAGTTTACCAAGCTCCAGTCAAGGAGAAGGGGGTTAAGTAAGGAGGTCTCTACACCACAGCTTGTACAAAGCAGACTGCCTTCAAATCCACTTGTTCGAAAGGAAGCAACTAGCTACCAAAGCCAGTCTCAAAGAGTGCACCTTCTACCGGAGGGGGTGAAGAAACCTCATTGTTACAAGGCCTGGTACTGTGGCATTTCTTGAAATTAGACATTAGAAGAAGTCCACTGGACTTCTGATTTGCAAACTTCCCTTTCAGTGTCTGGTATGAGAAATTGCTCAGGATTTCAAAACAGATCTGCACTTCCAGAGTGCAGCTATTGGTGCTCTGCAGGAGTCAAGTGAAGCCTATCTGGTTGGCCTTTTTGACAATACCTACCTGTGTGCTATCCATGCCAAATATGTAACAATGATGCCAGAAGATATGCAGCTAGCATACCCACATACATGGAGAATGTACTTAAGAACCCACTATGATGAAAAACATTTCATTCTTTAAAAAAAACTTCTCGGTCTTGGCTGGTGCCACAATGGATAAGGTGCCAGCTTGCAAACTCAAAGGTTGCTGGTTCATTTCCCCAGCCAGGGCACATAGCCGGCTTGCAAGCCAGGTCTGCAGCCAGGTCCTCAGCTGGAGGCAGGTGAAAGGCAACCATATATTAATGTTTCTCTCCCTTTATTCCTCCCTCCCTGTCCTTTTCTCTAAACATAATGAAGAAAATCTTTAAAAATAAATAAAAAATAAAAATCCTCTTCTTCCTGTTATAGGCAGTTCTGAATGTTAGACACTTTTTTTTTTTTTTTTTGGTAGGGTCAAAAAGTACCTAAGTATATGATTGCAAATGAAAAGTAGGGGAAAACAGGTATCAACAGTTTTCTCACTTTAATTTTATGTGTGAATTTTTAAAATGTAAATGTGGAGGCATAGTGCATTAATGAACGTCAAAATGTGTCAGTGAACAAGTTTCAGCAGTTTAACTTTATAACAATATAAATAAACCTGTTAAATATTTTTAGACAATACCAGCATTTGGATTTTTTTAAACAAGTAAATTTCTTATTGATGGCAATGGAATGGTGTTTGCAGCATTTTTATCACATAGTAAATTCCATTCATTCACTGTACTTTTCTGAGTTGACCTACATGCAAGCACATGTTTTTAATGGTGTCTGTGCTGCTCCTATAAGTTTGTTATTAAATTACATTAAACTATAAAAAATGCAAGGCAATTGTTTTTCTTTTAATAAAAATAAGAACTTAATTTTGTATTCAATAAGCACAACTTCTTAGTTTATGCTTCAAATCTAACAGTACAGTATATAAAAGATTAAGTGAAGACAGACAGAAAAAGATGAGAAACGAAGCAGAAAGAATGAAAGCTGAGGAAAGTAACACATGGAGAGAGAGAACACTGACAACAAAAGAAAGAAATAATAACACTGACAACTTAAAAGGAAGAAATAATACATGAGGAAATCGAGAGAGAGGGAAGGGGAAAGAGAGAGGGAGAAAAAATGGAAATGGCAAAGCCAAAAGAGGCAGAAAAGGAAGGAAAAGTCAGAATGGCAGAAAAGGCAAAGAGGTAGAAGAGTCCACAAAAAACTAAAAGAGTTTTAAATACCTTTTAAAAAGAAGAAGAGGAAGTAAAGGAAGACTGAAATACAGAGACTGGCTGAAAGCAAGGAATACCTAGAAGCAGAATACATTCTGAGTTATTGGTAAGAGACAGGAAGCCCATGTCCTACCCTGCTGCTATTTACCATGGTGGATTTTGAATCCATGGTCCAGTCCCTTTGAGTCCTAACTGAGCATGGCTCAGAGCCCAAAATACCCTCCTGAATTTAGTCATGCTAACCAGTGGTGTGGCCAGTGAGATTACACTTTGCAGAGTAACTTCCATTTTAAAAAAATAATAGAAAGGGTGGATATAAATTCAACTGAGATTGCCTATCTCTAATTAAAGCAAGATCTTCAGAAGATTCTTTGAATATGCTTCTCTAATTTAGTGTTTCTTAGCTTGGGGAGTATTGACTTCATTGTGGTGAGAGGCACTCTTTGGGTTGCAGGATTTTAGAAGAATCCAGGGCCTCTTCCTTACTAGATGCCAGTAGCACCCCCAGTAGTTACAATCAAGACTGTCTCCAGACTTTGCCAACTGTGTGTGAAGGGAGGGGGCTGAAATCTCCCCAGTTGAGCACCATTGCTTTAATGCATTAACATTAATGAGGTTAAAAATAGCAAAGAACCTTGGCTGGTGTGGCTCAGTTGGTTAGGCATTGTCCACAAAACAAAGGTTCGCTGGTTGAATTCCCTTTCAGAGTATATCTGGATTGCAGTGCGGTTTCAGTACCGAGTAGAGACACTAACAAGATGCAACAGATCAATGTTTCTCTCTCACATCGATGTTTCTCTCCCACATCGATGTTTCTCTCCCTCTCTTGCTCCCTCCCTTCACCTCTTTAAAAATAAATTTTAAAAATCTTTTAAAAAATAGCAACAAAGTGGAATGCGGCACAGAAATTTGATCCCCGTTTCTCCTCATTGATCTTCATAAAACCATCTTAGCTAAGTTCTATGGATCTATTCTAGGATACCCTAGGACTTCTGATCTAGCTAGAATTCAGGCAGAGTCCCCAGAGTGCCCAAACTCAGGGCAGTTGATTGGTTCAGCTCTGGTTTGAGTGTTGGCCACAGAATTAACTAGGCTAACATGAATACTCAATGACAAATGCTTTTCGAGTCTGATTAACTATGGACAGGGTAGCAGGACTCTGGCATAAAATCCTCCATCAGAGAGACATTTTCTTCTCTCCTGTCTTTGAAAACCCTCAGAGAACACTAACAACCTTGTTTTAGTAGGCTTTGCCTGACTGCAATTAGGATGCATGATTTCTAAATTACCCCCACCCTGGATATCAGCCATAGGCTATTAAAACACAAGCCAGGCAGGAAGAAGGCTAGGTTTTGAGGATTCAAGTTGATTCCAAAAAGGAACTTCAGCTCCCAGCAACCCTTGAACTTGACCGTAGCCAGATCCTTTAGTTCTGCTCTTTTAATTAGGTAGCACTGTGAGGATGTGTATCCAGCAGGGAATTGTTACATTATCTTTTCCTAAGTAACTTGCCTCAGTTAAGTCAGCTCCACGTCAGCCTTGACCCTGTATTTTTTTGGTACACAGATCTGTCATTTTAGCACATCACTTTTTAGTATGGAGAAAAAAAATCTAACTAGCTAGATACCTCTTTTGATATTTATTAAGGGAAACAAATAAAAATAATAGCATGCATAAAGATTAGAAAGTACCAAAAAATATAAAATGAAAATCTTCTTCCCATGAGCAATTGTTCTTTATGGCATCTGATGCTTCTGGCCACAGGGAATCACTATAGCTAAATACATACATATGAGGTCTGTCCTGAAAGTATCAGCTGTGTAAATCTTTAATTATATTGACATTGGCTCAATACTTTCAGGAGAGACCTATACTCAGTTAAAATTTTACATGTAAAGGTGTTATATTGAGCATTGTCATGTCTACTTTACTTTTTATTTTTATTTATTTTTTAAAAGAGTTTATTTATTATTTTCAGAAAGAGGGGAAGGGAGAGAGGAAGAGAGACATCAATATATGGTTGCCTTTCACCTGCCTCTAGCTACGGACCTGGCTGGAGACGTGGCTTGCAACCTGGTTATGTGCCCTAGCTGGAATAGAACCAGTGACCTTCGGGTTCACAGGCTGGCGCCTTATCCACTGTGCCACCAGCCGGGGCTTATGAAACAGATATGAATAAAAGTAGATAAGCCCTGGCTGGTGGCACAGTGGATAAGGTGCCAGCCTGCGAACCCCAGCTGGAGGCAGGTGAAAGGCAACCATACATTGATGTCTCTCCCTCTCTGCTTCTCTCCCTCCCCTCTCTCTAGAAATAATAAAATCTTTTTTAAAGTGTCTTGTTTTATAGATTATTCTATCTACTCATATAGTGGTCTAACATCTTTTTTGAGGACTGTTTTGTGTGCAATTTGGGAGTATATAACTTCTTCAATCTATACACTATTGAAAGAAAACTTGTTTTTATTGATGTTGTTGATGTTGATATTATATAAAACAACAATGCATATTCTTAAACATAATCACAGGGAACTTTTCCAAGTATGTCCATAGTGAACTTATTATCTAATGATTTCAGAAGGATATTATCTCTAGACTTTCTCCTGGAATAATTTATTCTGAGAAAAGTTCTGTAAAAGTCTTCTGTCAACAGATACCTATAGGATAGGATTATTTCCATCACTGAGATTCAGAAATTTATACTCTGGGAATTTTATCTTATCTAATGTAAATTTATTTTTTTCAAATGAAAATTTATATGATTAGGTCCTTGTTATGATCGAACCATGTGGGTTATAAGTTTGCTTTTTAGTAGGCTAATTATAAAAACAACTTCACAATGCTCTTCTAAGAAACCTAAATGCTCTTCTAAGAAACCTAATATAAACTAGTAGTTGTAAATATCATTCAGATCAAAAATCAAAATGTTTATTTATTATTTTTAAGATTTTATTTATTATTTCCAGAGAGAGGGGAAGGGAGAAAGGCAGAGAGGGAGAGAGACATCAATGTATGGTTGCCTTTCATTTGCCTCCAGCTACAGACCTGGCTGGAGACCTGACTTGCAACCTGGTTATGTGCCCTGGTGGGGAATCTAACCAACAACCTTTGGATTCATAGGCTGGCACCTATCCACTGAGCCACCAGCCAGAGCTGGTGTTATTTTTGACATGGGTGTTTTCCCCTATTTTTAAAAGAATAGTTAAATACATTATTAAATATACTTAACTCCTCAGATTTGCTATTGAGAATGTGAAATATTGCAGCAACTATGAAAAATTACTTGGAAATTCCTCAAAATTTTAAAAATAGAATTAGCATGTGACCTAGCAATTCTACTTCAAGTATATACCCAAGGGACTTGAAAACATGTTCATGCAAAAGCATGTACATGAAGGTTTATAGAATCATTATTCATAATAATCAAAAACTGAAAACAACCCAAATGTCCATTGATTGATGAATTGATAAACAGAACTCAGTATATCCACAGGTGGAATATTATTCATCCATTTAAAGGAACAAAATGATATTTGCTACAGCATAAATTAATGTTAAAAATATGCTAAGTGAAAGAAGTCAGACACGGCAGGCCACATATTGTAAATACCCATTTATACAAAATGTCCAGAGTATGCATATGCTTAAAACAAAAAAGTACAGTAATGGTTGCTGGGGCCTAGATAGAAGCAAAAATGAAGAGTGACTGCTAATGATTACAGGGAATTAGAGCGGGGGGGGGCGGGGTGCGCAGTAAACACAATGTCCTGGAATTAGATAGTGACAATTTGCACAAGTTTGCAAATTAAATATTTAGTGTACACTACAAAGATGAGATTGATGGCATATGAAATATGCTTTAACAAACTGTTAGTAAATCTATGTTACTTATGTAAAATGTTAATAAGGATGAGCTTTGAAATCTCTACCTAGTTGGTCCCGGACAAATCCGAAAGAAAGTGCTTTTGGCCTTGTTTACAGAAGAATCCAGCCTACATTGCAGAATCCCAGATCTTTAGCATTTGAAGGGCATCTCTAGCTATGTGTATGTGGTAATTATATTTTCTGAACCAACACTCAGATTCCTGATACAACTGAAAATAGGTTACTTACAATCATGGTCAGAATGCTGAGACCAGGTTTGTTCTGAGAAGCTGGGAAGTCAAGTTTTGACACAGACACAGAGACATTTCTAAAAGCTAGTCTTATACTGGAAGTTTGTAATAGGAAATAACACTTTCAACCAATATGAAATTACCCCTTATTAAATGTCTGTCTGAGAATTCTAATTATCTCTTTCACTTAGAAGGGTCAATTAAGGTAAAAAAAAAAAATTAAACAAAAGTTGCCCAAACCACAGTAGTCAACAGCAAAGAGGGGTTTAAACATCAAAGTTAAAGCATATACTCTATCCCTGTTATATTATTATAGAAGAAACATTAAAGAAGATTCTCTAACTTTTATCATGAGAGTCTGTTTGACAATCACCTGATTTACATAAAATCAAATTTGGAAACTGAAAAGAAAGGGATAATTATATGAAATTACTTTGTCTTGGAATGTAGTTCCTATTACTCAATAGATTTATATTTCTCTTTTATTCCCCAATTATTGTCACCTGAAAAGAAAAAGAAAAGTCCACATTAACATTCTTGTGTAACCACATTTATCATTTGGGGATAAAGGAAGAATTCTCTTTCATGATTCACTCTTGGTTAGTGATAAAATTTTGGTATGCTGCATGTTACAGAGTATAAAAATCAATTCATTTACTATTCCAGGTATTTGTACTGTTTTGGATGAGAGTATTTGTCCTTATCAGACCAAGTACTTATTTCTAAAGGTTTTACTCTTTCGGACTATATGCATCAATGTCTTCTTGCTTTATACTTCAACAATCTTACATTTTTCCAGACAAGGAAAAATTATCTGAATTATGGGGGGGGAAATCTAGCATATTTTTATGGGAATTTTTAAAACAAATGAAAATTTTTTTAAATAATAACAATAGCTTTAAAAGATAAATTAGGTGTTATCGTAATTTTTAAAAATTTAGATACATTGAAATGCAAGGCATTATCAACTAAAGAATATATATATAATTATATATATAAAACTTTGTGGGGCTTTTTCCTTGCTTATGGGTACAAGTTTAAAAGCCTTTATTTTATTTTATTCTAATTGAATTAACTATTAGATATAACTATTACCTGTTCTTTGGAACACCAAATTAATAAATAGGATACATATATACATATACATTTATATATTTATACACATACACATACATACACATAATACATATATAGCTGTGAGTTGACTGTATTCAACAAACTAATAATACACAGAACATGCCCAATATTCTAGATTTTGTAATTAAAAGTTTATCTCACTATCAGTAAACCAATAGAACTCACATATTATGCCCTTTAAATTAAAATTATAACTTTTATCTATATTTCAATGGGTTGAATCAATAACTTTTACTTTTAAAAAATACAAAACCATACTAACATGGAGCTTGATGAATTCAAATATATACTATCACATTTTAAGCTCTAATTGCCATGTTTGAAAGCTGAAAAGTAAACCTGAAATCCATAAAAATACCAGGAGAGTAATCTTCATTTAAAACACTTAATCTGTTCATAGAACGATTCACTACTTATAATTAAGAAAACGAATTTGAATATAACAGCCAGATATTCCCATTTATGAGGAAGCAATGCAAAATGATACAAAGAATAGATCCTAAATAAACAATATTCAACATGTGAAGCTTTTCCACAAAGGAATGGTTTCTTTGATCCTGGACGTTGTACATTTATAAAAATGAAACAATGACCAAGAATAATCTTAGCCATGGAGCCATATCCAGAGAGGGGAAAAGAGAAATGAATTCTACAGGCTCTCCTTTCCAGACCTTGACTCTGAGGGGGATTTCCATTCTAACAGCAGTCTTATCCTGCTAGTCATCTTACTGTTGAAGCAGGACTTCCAATCTGGCTAAATTACAGCTGCTACAAAAATATCTACAAGAAAAAAAAATTTCCATGGTACTAGTCTCAAATATTTAAATATATAAACATTCTTATAATATACACATGTGTGTGTAAATATATATAATAAATTAAGCCAAAACTTTCAAACTGACTTAACACAGGAAAATCAAAGGGCACACTTCTGTTTATCATTATTACCAGTATAAAAGGTTGCTACTAAATTATTTGTTCCCATGAAATCAATTGGAAGAAAGCAATATTGATGCTGAAATATAAGGATGAAGTAATGCAACCTTAAAATGAGTAATACAAATCTTAGTTGCACCACTAGAAAACAAGTGGAAATAAAATTTTCATAAATTGCAAAATACATAAATACTATGCTTTGTTCAGGTTCTTCACTAATACTAGTGCTATCATTGCTAAGGCTCTGGAAAGTGGGGAAAACCTCTGCTGAAAGCTATCAGTTAAGGTCTATCAACATCTACTAAAAAGCATAATTTGAGAGATAAGTAATAATGACTGTAATTTGTAAAATGACACATTTTACCAAGCAGTTTTATCATTTCAACCCAGGAGTTTTCATTCCAAATGGCTTGTTGCTAAGAGCATAGGAAAAATAACGCATGGTGTTTGAAATCTTATTTAAGTTTTATCTTAAATAAGTTATACACATAGAAGCAGAATGACCATCTTATACAATGATTGGTTGTATAAGATGATACCATCAATTGGTTAGACATGGTTACTAAGCAATTATTTAAACTGACTTTCAAACCCAGTCCAAAATAGAAAATTCTTTTATGTCTATAAATATAAACTGAATAACCACTCCTGAATTTTCAGTAAGTGTAATGGAATCATCATTGCACAAACTTAAGTTTAAAAAGAAAGTTAGTTTTCCTTTCTGTTGGGTGAGAAGTGGTTATTTAATACATTTTAATAAAGTCAAATTATAGATTATCTTTAAAATAAGAGGATAATATCTGAAAGAATAGAGAGGGTAGAAATTTTGGAGTCATCTAAAATCTAAGGAAAGTTTTACATTGTAATTCCAATTTGTTTATTGAATTCACTTATTTTGGACCCTTGGTTTCATTTTTCTATGGGACAATTTTCCTAAGGTGAAACCTAAGCACATCACACCCCTTAACAACTGGGAACATTATAAATAATAAACGAGTAGTGAAGCACTTAACTGAGTGCTATGTAAGTAATGTTTTTCTAAGAGGGAAAAATGTTCATATGGGAATTGAATATACTTTCTTTTTAGCACCATATGGTGATTATCATGTTAGTGGAAAGAATATCCTGATTTTTTTAAAATAATAAAATAAAGTTTTGTTTTAGCTCAAGACAGGATCTCAGTATACTGAAAACTAGAATATCACAACAAAGTAAAAAACACTTCAAAGTCACAAAATAATCTACATTCAAGCCTATGAGGTCAAAAATAACATCATGAAAATATTAGAAAAGGAATGTAACAAAGTACATTTACAACATAATGAATTTTTTTTGAAACACAAAAGAGGAACTGTGTCATTCACACAACTTACTGATAAATTATTGACTAGAAAAAAATGAAATCATAATTATTATTAATACATAAACCTTAACCAGAGAATGAGTTTAGGAAACTGATTTGTTGCTGTGCTTAGTTGAAGGCACCTTCTGGTTAACCAATATATGACTAAGTTAAAGGATTACACTTAAAGACATTTTTAAGGAGCATTTAATCTTTTATGGGTCAAAGGCCCACTTAAGAATCTGTGAATTGATTCTTAATGTACATGATTAGTAACTATTGTACATTATTTCAAGGGACTCATAGTACTTGGTGAAGTCAGTGGGGGAACCCACTAGAATCCAGATCTTTATTCTAAGGCTGAGTTTTTTCCAACCTTCTTTCTCCACATAATTAGTAAAAACAAAAAAATTACTCAAAGGGGCTTGGGGGAAGGGATAATGTCAGGGCAAAAATATTAGTAAGGCATAAAGTGTTACTGGCCCATGTATATTTGGATATAATAGCAAATAAGTAACTGTTTACAGTATTTACACAAGGGCCAAGGTGCTATATGAATAGGGAAACTGATTTAATCTCAGAGGCATTCCTGCCAAAGGGAATTTTAATCAGCCCTCTTCACAGCTTCTCCAAATACACACAAACTAGTTGCTGGCAGAAACTTTTTGATCTTAGAAAGGGAATAAAATCACCCCAAAGCATTTAGAGACACAGACCCAGATTTGCATTCTGTGGCTTTAATAGCAAACAACTATTACTAAAGTTAACAAAGACTAAAACGGAATCAATTTCAGTAATAAGGGTCCTAAAGCTGAAAGAACACATCACCATAGATAAGATGTCAAGAGAAAAAAATAAAGAGAAGCTAGACATGATCAACACAGTTCACTGTTCTACTACCTGCACTAGTAAAGAAATACTACTACTTCCTTTGAGGGAAAGAAGTAGACTGATGCCAGAATCCAGGATGTATCCTTCCGAGAGAATCCTTCAGACAGAGTACATTGAAGATTATACTTTGTCCTTTGTTGCATAGCAACATTTTGAACATTTTTCATTAAAGTTTAAGTTCAGTAATCTTCTTTTTTTCCAGAAAATTCTGTCAGCATTATTTAGGTCCGGATTTAAAAAGCCCTTCAGCCTATTGTTACTCAACTACAATGGGGGTCCCACTGCCTGCTGCCACCCTCTAGGCAAAATTCCAAAGCACCAGGTTTGGTGATAAAGGAAGAATCTTTATTTAAAAGCAGTCCTGAAGCCTTTCAAGTCACAGCTCTAATCACTTAAGCCCTTCATTAAGGCTAAACTCTGACACCTGGGTTCTCTTATCTTTTCCCCTGTTAGTTTCTGTAATTAGTTTACAAACTAAAACAACACAACACACAAAAGCTACACAACTCCGGAAGAACGGCAGGCTTCCGCGTCAGAGCCTATTCCCTCTAGACAGCCAAAGAATAAACCTGCCACCCTCTGCCAGGCCAGCCCGATCCCTAGGCTGTGCCTGGAACCCCTTCCCTTATAAAATACCGCCTGTTGGGAAATTCAGACAGCTGCAACAGGATAGTCCACCCAGGTATTGTGGAGGAAGAAGAGTTTAAGAGCTGAAGAGCCCACCCTCTTTTATTCCCATTGGCTCTGGCGGCATCAGCTTCTCAACCAATCCCATCCCAGACTGCCTTCCATTGCCTTTGCAAGCTCCTCCTACGGCCCCTCCTACTTCTCCCCGGTGATCTTAATCAGGTCTCTATCAGTAGTATTATAGTTAGATACTTTCCCTTAAGTGAACCACTCAGCTTATATTTTCTCCATTTTCTCTTTTTTATTAAAGAAAATTTAACTATTTTTACATGCAATGTTTTACTTTTATGTCTTTTAAATTGTTAAAACATAAGATATCAAAAGTTCATAATGCTAACATAGAACAGCTTATAATAACTAGAAAAATTAGGGGCCACCTAAAAGGACAATTTGCTACCTACAAATTATTGATCTCTACTTTCAAAAGCTTAGTTTATATTCCCTACTGAATGATTCTTTCCAAATGTAATAGTACAAAACAAAAATTGGGTGAGGAAAAAATAAAAGTAAAAAAAAAAATCAGAGTAAGAGATAAACTGACAGTTACATAGAAAAGAGGAATAACATACATTATCTGTAATGCTGTTACTCTACATTTTATTAAATAGTCTTGTCTTTTGTCTATATTCATGAGTTTTTATAAAAGTAGCATCATTATTTGAATTTGGTTCATTTGCAACATCAAGTCTATGTACATATTCTTTAGAATTCTTAAATATTTTTTGTAATCTTGTAGGATAAGATGTTGATTTCTTACAATTTATAATAGAACTTAGGATAAACATTAAATGGTACATTTAATTCATGAAGTTATAGCATATTATGCTGAAAACATCATCGTTTCCCTTTGTTTTTATTACTACACAACTCTATTGTGGTGGAGAGTGATTATTTTCCTCCTATTCAATGTCACTTCCTGCTACTTAAGTAATAGAATGTCTCTCACATTCTCTTTGAGAAATCTATTTAATACACTTTGAATTAAAAAGTTGATCTTTATCCACCTATCCATACCTAAAATATGGTAGGCTTGTGAGCATATTTTGCCAATAAGAATGTCTCATTGTCCCTGATAAATTAGTTCAAGGTCTGATAAATGATGGTAACCAGAGTCTCCTCAGGGAATTTTGACCAGAGCTATCAAAGAGATGCTCTTTCATTTAAGCTTCTTTGAGTAGAGTTTCAATTGCCTATAAGCCAGAACCTTGATTTATACTTCAGTGAAATCTTCCATCTATGTAAAATTAATACTTCTTTGAGCATTGGATATGGAATTGAAGATAAGAGATTGTTTTGAATTATGCATAAACTCCAGTGTATTCCATTTTCTTTTCTAATCATTGGCATGCATTTGCAAGATGATTGGAGATAGAGCTCCATCTGTGTCTATAGAATTTTTGTTTTATATCATGAATTTCAACACTCTGAGCCACAACCATGAAAGAAAAGAATATAAAATCTTTACCTGAATGTATATGAAAATAAGACACAAGTTGTAATAGATGGCCACTGAGACATGAATGCTTCAAACTGGGTGGAATTACCATAAATATTTTGTTACAAGCACTAAGATATTTTCTATAAATATAAAATTGATCATTTGTTTCTTTTTTTAATAATGAAATTTTTAAAAATCAAAATCAGAATAGTTTAAAAGCATAAACAGAATAAATATGACCAATACCATTTAACATAGTAATGAACAAAATGCACTACTCTGAATTCAACAAATTAATATGGGTAAAGAAATTCATGAACATACACAGTAAAGAATGACGAGAGGAAAGAAATTATTCAAATCTCTTTATTAGGTCATTAATAACATGAATGGTATGCGTTGACTTGGATGTCTAACCAAAATTTTGTTCATTCTTTTTTGACAAACTCAAAAGCACTTTCCGTTTTTCATTTTGCAGGGAGCAGTCAGATGCTGCCATGGTGGGCAACTGAATAGATGAGATTCCTCAGGAAGAAATCATGGAGAGCTGCCACAACCTCAGAATTGATCTTCAAAAATCAGTGAGTGTAAAATCAATTTGATTAAGAAATTCTTTCTGATCACAGATCTTTCTTTGGACCCAGTAGTGTTTTCAAACATGCAGAAGACATTTTCAAATTAAAAAGAGAAAATGCATTGTTTCAGTTTCTGAAACATTTTAACCAAACAAGATAAATGGTTAATTGATGAAGGTAAAAAAAAAAAGTAATATTACAAAAATCAAAAAAGCTTTAAAATATGTATACATACAAAACCTTCAAAAATTTTAGTAATCTTAGTGTTTATAATCTCATTCAGCCTAATATGCTTGTGAGGAAGCTTCAAGATAGTATGAACATCTTTTTACCCAAATGGAAATCAAGTTTTACACAGTGTTTTTTGAATGAAATATATTAGGAAATCATAAATTACGCTGATGCCCTGGGAAATGTAAAACAAAATGAACTTATGTAACTAAAAGTAACACTATTCCTGCTCAGAATACAGTGTACAAAAAGCAACAATTTCATTTTATAATTTGTTTTAAAAAGTATTATCCAGGAAAGCCTGGCTTCTAAAATAAGAGATTTTTTAAAGAATGAAGCAGATATGTATGAGTCTTTTCCATTATTAAAATATTCAAAAAGTAGGCCCTGGCTGGTGGCACAGGGGGTAAGGAGCCAGCCTGCAAACCTGAAGGTTGCTGGTTCAATTCCCAGCCAGGGCATATAACCAGGTTGTGAGCCAGGTCTCCAGCCAGGTCCCCAGCTGGAGGCAGGTGAAAGGCAACCACATGTCTCTCTCCCTCTCTGCCTCTCTCCTTTCCCCTCTCTCTAAAAATAATAAATAAAATCTTCAAAAAATATATGCAAAAAGTTACATTAATCTTGGATATCCTGACGGCTAAACCAGTTGTTCTCAACCCCAGCTACATATTAGAATCTATTAACATTCCAACAACTTACTGTCCTGATATTCTATTATAATACAATAGATACAGTGTGGGACATAGGCACTTGTATTTTTTTAGAGATGGCCAGGTAACTTTAATGTGCAGCCCAGATTAAGAAACACTGTTCTAGATAAAAGCATACATTTACCCATTTTAATCAGTGAACAAATAAATCAATATTCAATATGAATGAATGAATCAATAGATCAATATTGTGTCTTCACTTAGCTCTATTCTCTATCTAGCTCTTTGCTCCTAAAGATGCGTCATTTCACACAACTCAATTTAGGTTTGACCTTATTTCTCCCTTTACCATTATACAGCATCACTTTTTTTTTTTTTTATCTTTTTTTTTTTTAATTTTATTGTTGTTGTGTTACATCCATCCCTTTTTTGCTCCCCTCTGTCCCCCCACCCACCCACCCATTCCTCCCAAAGTCAATCTCACCTGTTGTCCATGTCCATGGTTCCTTTATACTAGGTTCTTGTCTAAGCTGCTCCCCATCTTTGCCTCTACCTCTCCCTCCCCCCTACCCCGTCCCCCTGACCACTGAAGGCCTATTCCTTGTATTCATATACTTGGTTCTGTGTTGGTTGTTGTTAGTTTTGTTCATTATTGTCCCGTAAGAGGTGAGATCATATGATATTTGTCCTTCACTGACTGGCTTATTTCACTAAGCATAATACTCTCCAGTTCCATCCATGTTGTTGCAAAGGGTACAAGTTCCTTCTTTCTTTC